>NW_019775383.1:336096-352856 GCF_001039355.2 Lingula anatina | reverse complement strand
TTATTTACATAAATACTAAACTTTTATCAATTCAAGCATCATAGGTATAAAAAAATCTGTCTAAATACTACCAAAGTCAACAGTTAAGTTATGAAATAATGACGACCTCACATAATCATAATGTTAACTGAGCATTTTTAAAATTATAAACAAATAAATAAATGCATTACCTTCATATGGTATTGGCAATGTGTGAGATGTGGTGTGAGAATTATGTCCAGGGACACATGAGTACTGTAGCAAGGAGGCAGTGTGGGGGGGCAGGGGGCTCTGAAATTGAACACAAATATAAAGATGTGGTGTGAGAAGTATGTCCAGGGACACACGAGAACTGTGGCAAGGAGGCAAAGTTTAGTTCAATATAATTCCAAATTACAAAATAATAATGATAATAATTAAAATACAGGGTGTTTTTCCAGTAAGAACAAACTATTTTCCTTAAATCAGACCTATCTGTGTTCTATTAATCTCAACTAGTAACTTTACTGCTACATTTTGAAAAATCTTATTCATCTATAAACAAAGACAATAAGCAATTGGAATGGCTTAGGAAATGTCATCCAAATGCTAAAAATACCTGGATTGTCTGTGGGTGACTTGGAGCAGTGATACCTATCTGCTGTTGATCTGGTGTGAGGCAGGGAGCTGGGGTAAACCACTGCGGTGGCTGATGAATCATGGCCACTGGGCTTGGTGACCTGTCTCGAGCCCCATTGTGATTGGCTAGTTTAGGATGAGGGTTAAAGGTTTGCAGAGAGTTCAGTCCAGTGCTGCTGGTGCTCCGTGTGCTGGGAGAGCTACTGTCTGACGCACTGCTTGGCAGAGATAAACTGTTGATACTGTGCTCTGTGGAAAACAGAAAAAATAACATTTTATATCTCCACAGGATAACATGACAGTTATTTTTTTTCTATTCTATTTTTTCAGATTTAAGATTGGCATCAATTTGTTATTTCAGCTCACCCTAGAATATACCTCAAATAAAGTTTTTAACCCTAAGGCGTGTATGGTTCTCATTGATGTAGATAAAATATCAGATAGGTTTGGTTTAAATTGTCTCCACAACTTTAACCAATATTCTAAAAATGTAAAAATAGGTAAAGAATCTTTCAAAGTTGTCTCAGTACAAACCTGACTCTGCAGCCGGCTGGTGTTCATCACAAGTCAGCGGCACTGACTGTTTTAGATTGTCATCCTCCACATCACTTGGTAAGATGGCTGCCGTGCGCCCACACTCTGCCTTGGCGTACCGGGGGTGTGACTGGAACATGGGTAACACATGTCCCTGATACTCCAGGAACTGGTCTGACTTTGAGCTTTCCCGTTCCTCATCTGATGGATTATATGGTGTCAAGTCACCAGGTAAAGTTGTCTCATCTGTAAAGGTTATAATATTTTATTAAAGATCCAGGATCCAGCAAAAAAAAAAAAAAAAAAAAAAGGCAGCAAAGCTGTCAAATGTACAGACAAAAAGCAGATGATAACAATGCACAAAATAGGCTACTATCAATTCTGATGCAAAAGTACATTACGCTTTTAAGTTAAAACTCCAATTCAACATCAAATTTATATTATGCTCAACAGGTAATACCAATGTAAGTAAAATGTGTAACAAGCATAAGCCTTTAGGCCCATGGAAGTTTAAGACCCCATTTCCAGAGATTAGATCGATCTACTTTAGATCGACCTAACTCCCTGGGGGTTCACGCTAAATAGCTGTCAGCCGGGCGGACACGAAAGTTAATTACCCCCTTACAGCTTGTAGTAGGCGGGACAGACTTTTAAGCCGGATTATCTGACAGTAATCTAGTGAGACTCACCGGGGGGATAGATCGATCTAAAAACCCTGGGAATACAGCCTAAGTTCACACTTTGAAAATGCCAAAATGAGAAAAATGAAAATTTCACACAAAATTGCATAAATTCTATAATAAATGATAACCCAATTGAGCTGGCTTTTTTATTTGAACTGCATGCCAATCCTAAAAATCATACTTGTAAGTTAAAAATAATAATAAGTAACACAGCTTTCTTTTCATAATGTTTGTAGTAGCAGTGCAAAAAGATTTTTGTTGATGTAACATAACATAATAAATTACAGAATAATTATCACCAATTTTTGATTATTGGCTATAAATAGCATGGACATGTAGAAAATTTGATTACCATTCGGCTTCATGTCCATGGGAGCTCCAAGTCCCACAATGAATATGCCAACACAATAAAAATGAATATTTCACTAAAATGTATAACTTCCAGAAAAAGAAGCCAATTAGACTACTTTCCAATTCAGGCTGAATTTTAGTCCAGTGTTTCTTTTTTGAAAGTTTCACAATCATAAGTAACATGGTTTTCCCATATTGGTCATCATGGTAGCAGCACCTAAAATTGTGTTTTCTTCTATTTTGATGCAATATTACATAATGCTTAACAGCATAATGACCATCAATTTTCAATGATGAAATATACGTATCATGGATTTTCTGAAAATGTGACTAGCATGGGTCTTCAAGCCCATGGAGGTTCACACCTTGAAAATGCCAATATGTGAAAAATTAGATTTTCACGAGAAAACTGTTTTACTGCCAGAAAAATTTACCAAACAGACTGCATTGCCTACTGAAGCTGTATTTTAGTCCCATGTTTCTTTCCTGTAAGTTTGAGAACAGTAAGTGACATGGTTTTCCCTAAATGGTCATCATGGGAGCAGTGCCCAAAATAGGGGTTTCTTCAAATTTTCATGCAACATTACATAATGTTTAACAGCATAATGACCATCAATTTTTAATAATAAAATATTAGTATCATGGATATTCAGAAAATGTGACTAGCAAAGGTCTTCAGGAACATGGAACTTCAATGTCACACCTTGAAAATGCCAATATGTGAAAAATTAAATTTTCCCCAAAAAATGTTTAACTGCCAGAAAGAATTACCAAACAGACTGCATTGCCTACTGAAGCTGTATTTTAGTCCCATGTTTCTTTCCTGTAAGTTTGAGAACAGTAAGTGACATGGTTTTCCTTAAATGGTCATCATGGGAGCAGTGCCCAAAATAGAGGTTTCTTCAAATTTTGATGCAATATTACATAATGTTTAACAGCATCATGACCATCAATTTTTAATAATAAAATATTAGTATCATGGATATTCAGAAAATGTGACTAGCAAAGGTCTTCAGGCCCATGGAACTTCAAAGCCACACCTTGAAAATGCCCAAATGTAAACAAGACAGCACTGTTCTGAAATGGGTTTTTCCCATTTTTAACAATTTTTTAACATAAAACAAAATTAACAGTTTACTGCCATTTTTATATGATCAACTAAGAAAATTGATGAGATGGGAAAAATATCAATACAACAGTGTTAAATGTCCAATTTCCTCCATTCTGATATTCTAAACATGGTGAATGATTGAACCTGACAAACTGCAATGATAGGCGTATATTTCCATTTTTGAAACTTTATTACACAATACACGATAACAAGTTTACCATCATTTTTAAATAATCAACTAACAATGTTGTAAAGATGCAGGAAATGTCAAACAAACACTTTTACTTATCTTAGTAGTTAAATAATGAGACTGTTAACATGCCTAAGAATTGAATCTGAGGAAATGTGAAAAAAACAGCATAACTGCTAAAATAATGGCCAGCTTATGCTGATTTTCGAACTTGAACTGCGTTTTAGTAAGATTGATTACTCCTGTGAGTTTCATTACAACAGGTATTTATTACTATCGGTTTTCCTTGGAATGTGTTTACAGTGTTGCATATATGCTGAAAAGTGAAAAAAAAAAACAGCATAACTACTAAAATAGTGGCCCGATCATGCTGATTTTTGAACTTGACCTACATTTTATAAATATTCATCAGCTCTGTAAATATAAAGCCAAAAAGTAAAACTGTCTTCCACTTATCGTGTTTACGCTGAAAGTGCACGGCGACAGCGACGGCGACAGCGACGGCGACGACAGACACAGGTGATGGCAATATGTACAGACACATCTGTGTCTGTACATAAAATAAATCATCAGCTGTGTTATGCATTCAAAATTACAATATTCAGTTTTTCCATCAGCATTATCACACCTAAATCCCCTGAAATATTGCAGTGGTAGTGAAAACCTAGAGCTGTTTTTGTATTATTATAACTGAATATCAGGGAAGTTTAGTCCGGTTGCTTAGGGCAAAAAAATGGCCAAATCGTGACACAGCGGATAAAAGCACCAAATTTTGCATTTGGGTACCTTTTGACATACTAAATCAAATTAGAGCCGTAGCCCACAGAAAAAATTTACCGTTTGGCCAAAAATCCAAAATGGCCGCCAATTTGTGAAATTTTGTAGAAATATATACATATCTATGTTGATTTTTATCAAATTAGGTATTTTCTCAATGTTTTCCACATCCTTATTACCCATATTATGCATATGTGTCAGATAACAAACTAGTGTCCTTGGACTTACTGAAAAATCCAAGCTGGCCGCCGTATGGCATAGGAATACNTAGGACTAATAAGGATGGGCAAAACTTGATAAGCAAACATAAATTCACCCTGGTAGTAGATGAAAAGCCATGGATGTGCAGTTGTAATTCCAGTAGTATTCCTATGGCCAGTGACGGCCATCTTGGGTTTTCTCAAAATGATCAAATATGCACATTTATTACCTGCTAGATATGTATCACAGTGTAATAATAATGTGTAAAACACTAAAAAAATAAACTGAATTTGATAGTGAATTAGCTGGCAATAGTTCCAAACCTTTGTAATACTAGAAGTATTCCTATTACATATGACGGCCATCTTGGATTTTTTCAAAATGCCCAAGAATACTGTTAGTTACTCACCACATACATATTGTGTGGGTAGAAAAGATGTGGAAAACACTCAGAAACCAGCTTAATTTGATAGTGAAAAACTAATCTTTCCAGTTGCCATTAGTTGAATCCCCCGTATACTAGAATTCCTGTGGCACATGGCAGCCATCTTGGATTTTCCAAAATCCCCAAGAACACTTCGTAGTTATTCACCACAAACATATTATGTGGGTAACAAAGATCTGAGAAACAGACTTAATTTGATAGTGGACAATGTATCGTTCTAGCTGGTAATAGTTGTGCACTAGTATTCCTATGGCTGTTTCTATGGCAAATTACAGCCATCTTGGATTTTTTAAAAAGTCCAAGGGAACTTGTTTGCTATCTGACATATATGAATAAAATGGGTAATAAGGGTGTGGAAAACTCTGAGAAAATAATTTATTTAATAAAAATCAACATAGGTATGTACATATTTCTAAAGAATTCAATAAATTGGCGGCCATTTTGGACTTTTTGGCCAAACGGTTATTTTTTTTCGTGGGCTACGGCTCTAATTTGATTTAGAATGTCAAAAGGTACCCACATGCAAAATTTGATGCTTTTATCCGCCGTGTCACGATTTTTTCCTTAAGCCACCGGACTAGTTTAACTTAAACTGAATTTGAAATATAGTGCATTCAGACTTTCTCAATGACATTTTTTTAGTTGCTTTCCAACTTACTCAAGCAGCATCCCACTGTGAGATATTTTTCACCCCCCTATCCACCCAATACTGATAAAGAACTGAACAGACATCTTCATCTAATAAAACAATAAAGGAATATCATATCACGTGTTCTCACCTGTAGGTGTACTGCTGTATGTCTCACTCCTCTTCCTGGTCTGATAAATAATGATCACCCAGACCAAGGACGTTCCCACCACGCAGCACACCACAGCTATTATTATAATGATTGATAACAGTCAGCTGGGACATCCCTCTCTCCATCCACAGAGTGTTGGACATTTCACACGTATACCTCCCGGCATCCTCTGGCCGTGTCTGGACAATGACCAGTAACTGGTTGTTGGCCGTGAAGAAATGGCGTTCCGTCACCCCCAGCAGTTTATCGTTCTTGAGCCAGGTCAGTTTGGGTTTGGGACTTCCCGCGGCCAGGCATTCCAGAACCATGGTCTCCCCAACCTACGTAAGTAACTGGGATGTCCCCTTTCTCATTCATAGCTTACTGTCTATGGATGGATGAAGGTCACTGGGTAAAGCAACTGCCAGTAATTACTGCAGTAACAGTTCTTTAATCTAACTGACCAAGATTCATTGTTTGTTTTTCCATTTCTAAAAGCTTTTATAAACTGAGATGTAAGGCCTAAATGCTTGATAATATCAAATAATTTCTAAAAATACAATTAAATTTGTATCACAATTGCTGCAGAAAGTCAGTCAGTTTTGTTGACCACTTAGTTTATTTAAGGAGGGAAGCAAGCTCACTTTGTCCATTTTCAGTGAGACATTTCTTTAATAAATCAAATGCCTCATCTCCTCTGGTTTTGAGTATGTCCAGGAAGACAGCAGTTTTCTCTGGACATACCACCCTGGTAGATGAGGTTTGGTCATGGTGTTGAGGTGGCTCTGCTCTCACCATTTCAGCTTCACGGTGTGTGATGATGAATTCTTGGAGGAACTCATTTAACATGTCCTTGAGACAGGGTTCTGTGATTTTTTCACAAAGCCTTGATTGTTTTTCACACAGAACTGAAAACAAAAAATAATGACATATGAAAAAAAATCCTGTAATCATTATGAAAAACAGCAATTGAAGTTGATAATTAATAACAAGGCTTTGACACATAGGCAGAGACAAATGTATAAAAATACAAAATATTAACAAGAAAAAATCCCCACAGCTGTAAGAACATGTTTATTAAGTGCATGGAAATAATATGTGAACATTTTTACAAAAATACTAAGTACCAGAAATCAATGCTACTTTAGCAAAATGCTGTGCTAACAAAATCAGATTCTTCTCTTTTGTGAATTTTTTTGATGTCACGTTCAGGTGAGGGCAGTTTGACAACATTTTTGAGAAAAAAAGATGTACACAAAAAAGAGAAACTAGAGAAGTGCTGTGGTAATGTTATTATAGTACCATACTTACCTTCCTGCCAGCTAGGTGGGTAGACTAGGTCTGCAGGAATGAAGACACCAGTATTGACACATGGCACCTGTCTTGGTTTTGAAGTTGTTCCAATGGTTTGGTCAAGTATCTCTCCAGGGAAGAAGGTTGGGTGCTCACTGTTCTCACTCACACAGTGGGGACACACCAAGTACTTGTCATATGACAGTCCAGGCCAGTCATCGTTAATGATGGCCATGAGGTCACTGTGACCTCGTGTGAAAACACGCCATATGTCTGAGAGATGTGATCCACGGACAGCAATGCTGATAACCCAGTCTGGATCTTGGCTAACTGGATCAGGATTTAGCTGATTTTGCCCCCGTGTCAGCTGCATTTTGCATCCCTCAAATTCTGCATACACTCCATCCTTCCAATCTATTCGCATGGTCTTCATGAGTCCAAGGTGCTTGTGCTGACGAACAGAAAATTTCTCATGTAAGCCATCTGGACATTTGTATGAAAAGAGAACCTGCAGGGTAAGTTGTGTGGTGTTTGGGGGAACCTTGCTGGGCCATTTGGTGTCTAGCTCAGCTTGTCTTTCTTCAGTGAGGAGCCATGGAAAGTGGAATGAGGTGTTGGCTGGAAGGGATTCATCTTCCTGGACTTGATAGCACAGCTCCAGTTTCTGCATGAGTTCTGTCATAGCATCTACTTCTTCAGAACTGAGATTGAAAGGCTGCCACAAACACAACATGGCTGTTTTTGAAATCACTCCCCTAGTTCTGAGATCTTCGATAACATCATGTTTTTTGGGTGCTGTCATTGTCAGTGAATCTTGCAGGGTCTTGATGGTAGCATCCACGTCATGATTAAGGATTACCTTCAGAAGATTTGCAAGGATCTCTTGATTGTGGAATACTGTCTGGTTTAGCAAGGGACTTGTCTCAAACCAGATGATGTCTCCACGCTGGGCCAAGAGGGAAAGGATGTCATAGATTGTTTGGTTAATTTTCTGGTCTGAGTACCGTCTCTTCATAAAGAATGTCCTCCAAGATTTTGGCTTGAATCGTATGTTTGGAGACTGTTTAAGAGTATCCAAGTTAAGTGTATTTTCAGAACTATCTTGCCTCTTTCTGAAGATATCTGTGGCTGCTTCAACCCAGATCCCTGGTAGAATGACTGCATGTTCTCTTGCAAAAGAAGTAAGATAGTGCTTTAGCTCATTAAGTCCTGTTTTGGTTTTGGAACTAACCAGGAAGATATGGTCATGAATATCACTCACTTGATCTTTTAAGGTTCGCAGCTTGTCAACTTTGTTCTTGTAAGCCTCATGCATGGAAATTTGCTTTGGATCTATTTCTGACATTTTTAGCTCGATCTTCTTCATTTGAGTTTCAAACCATTCTTGTTTTTTCCTCTTGTGTACTGCAAGTTCTTTCTTTAAAAACGAACATTTTGTACTTCTCAAGTCAGCATTAACTTTATCAACATGAGTTCCAACAAGTGCCATTTTTATCCCTGGCATCTGTGCTTGCACCTTGTCAATCCAGTCTCCAATGTAGAGCTGATAATGAGCCTCATTGTTTGGGTCATATTTGGAAAGGTCAAATGTTATCAAAATCAAACCATGTTTGGATATAAAAAAGGATGACCTATTTTATAGACATCATGTCCACCAAAGTCATTGATATTGAAGGAAATATCCTGGTCAGCCTCCCATGCTCCCTGCTCCACCACTCTTGTCCTGTCTGCCTTCTTTGTGAGGGCAGGCTGTCCAAGTTGCAGTGTACGTGAAATGCTAGTTTTTCCTGCTTCTGTTTCACCAAGAAAGCTGACCTGTATTCTACTTGACTGAATTGCCTTGGTGTCAGTTAAAGCCTGTAAATACCTCTTGATGGCATGTAGTCCCCTGTTGGCAGTTTGTATAGGTGGTTGTACAAGGGGATTATTTGCCACATCTAGTTCTGTTAGATTTCCCATGTTCCTCATCTGAGGTGGCAGGTGGGTGATTTTATTGTTATACAGGCTAAGACTCTTAAGTTCAGTCAACTTTGTGATATCCACTGGTATGTCAGATAGCTGGTTGTCACCCATTTCCAGCTGCTCTAGGTTAGTCAAGCCACACAGTGCTATGGGGAATGTAGTGAAAGCATTGCTACTGAGGTCGAATACTTTAAGCCCCTTCATCTTGGTGATATCCACTGGTATGTCAGATAGCTGGTTGTTTGACAGGTACAGCTCCTCTAGGTTAGTCAAGCCACACAGTGCCATGGGGAATGTAGTGAAAGCATTGTGACTGAGCCAGAATTCTCTAAGCCCCTTCATCCTGGTGATATCCACTGGTATGTCAGATAGCTTGTTGTTACCCAGGTACAACTTCTCTAGGTTAGTCAAGTCACACAGTGCTATTGGGAATGTAGTGAAGGCATTGACAGATAGTTCCAACACTGTGAGGTGTGGCAGGTTGGATATGGACTGTGGTAAAGATAACCTGTTGAATGCTGCATATATCTCCTTAACATTTCTGCACCTGTCAATGGACTCTGGTAGGTTGTCTATACCAGCACTTCTTATATCAAGCTCAGTCCATTCCAGCACAGTGTCTGGTGTCTTGGACTGTGGAGACAACTGTAGCCTATGTAAGAGATTAAGTCTATCTCTACCTGCTATTACTTGTCTGTAAGCCATGTCTCAGGAATGGAGCAGTAGGAAGAAGTGTCACTGCTTTATGTTCTATATGGTCATATGGAGAATGTGTCAAATATTTTTTTTGACTTTCTCCATTACTGCACATACATGTCTTTTATTGTCTTTTCTTTGTCTGAAATTGAAAAAAGATAAATTGGTAGCAAAATGTTAATTTTGTTAAAAATGAGTCATGCACAGTATTGGGGTTTTGTTGGCAAAATTAAACATTTTATCTCTACTTCCCTCTGATCACAGGTACCTTATCTTAAAATATGTAACTAAGTCATAAGTCTACTCTTTTGTTGTCTTTCTGTGAAAGAAAAATATATAAATTGATAGAAGTGTAACATGCACTTCTTTTGTTTGAATTAATCAGCTATATGGTATTTTGTATATGGTATTTTGTGGCCAAAAATTCCACCATAAAATTATCTCCATGTGGTTTCACTTGACAAAAGGTATGTGAACATTTATAAGTACTCTGGTAAATCTTGTATTTAAGCATTTTTAACATGATATTCATTTTTGTTCAGTATTACCTTATGTGGATTTAATGTGCATTTGGACAAAATATCTGAAAAAATTAATAGGAATAGACTGATGAAAAGCTGGATGGATGAGGTACATAAATGAAACTGTCTTTTAAAATTTCTCAAATTAATGTTGAAAATTAAATAATTTTGATTGCAAAAGTCTGTGATCAGAATTTGGGGTGGTTAAAAAAGAAATTGTCCTAAGAGCCAATTAATGAATGAATTCATGAACTAATTAAAATGCACATAATCTTTAAAGCAATAATAACTCTTCCTTTGAGATTCAAAATTCCGCAAGAAATACATTGTAAACAACGCCTGGAGATATATATTCTATTGCATTTTCCCACTAAAACGACTGTTATTGTAGTAAAACTAAAATCTGTGCTTGTCACTTGGGCTTTCAATGCCTTTCTTCACGGTCATCAAGGCATCTGTTGCCAATGACGTTGAGGTGTCACGCGGATTCTCACGTTCATTCGAGACCAAAATAACATGGCGGGAAACCCTCAGACATAAGTTGCAAGTTTCTGTAGAGTGCGTTGGATAACGAAAAGCCCAGAATTGCACACATTGTAGATATAAATGCATTTTGAGCAATAAGATGAATATATCTTATGAATCTTATATTATTGTTATATAGTGTTGTTGTTGTCTGCTTTTCCCGCGGTTTTAAGTAGGTCACCAGAAACTATCGCTCGATATTGCGTGACTATGCCATGTCAGAGAGGGCTCCGTCAGTTAAAATCTCTTAAGAGATTTTAACAAAAAACTGTACGTTTAGGAAAAAAAACCTGGATTAACTTTGAATGCAGGAATGACGTCGTTGACCATTGGTAAGTACAGGAAAATTGCCGTTTTTTCCAGGAAATTCGTATTTTTGGCCAAAACGAAGAGTTATTATGACTTTTTACATAAAATTAAATTTAGGCAATATATATGTTCATATATAGCGTACCTTCAGTCTTTTAGTACTGGATATCTATTAAGATAGGTGAAGCTAGACACCAGCTATTACCAACATTTCTGCTGCTGGAGGTCTTAGGTACCTGAAATATGAAACAATATACACCTTTAAACAAACATGCCATGGCTATATCAAACTTAAGCTTAGTACTTTACACTGAGTACAGTTTCGGCTATATTGTTGAAATTTTCAAATTGTGTTTGCCTGGTAGCCTAATAATAAAACGATTTCTTGACATTTTTTTCTAAGAACTCTTCCTGTCCCAGTGTTAAGGGGTCTAGGATATTAACGAAAAAGTCCAAAACTAATGCAGCTAATTAAATTTGCTATTAAGTAAAGGGTATGGTCTAGCAAGCAAAACAATTTTTCAAAGTTTGTAGTCACAGTATAACACGAGTAATGTAATATCAGCGTTTTGGGGCTAAAATTGTCATTTTTTTAATCATGATTTTCTCTTAAACAAAAAGCCCTATAAATACGATTGAAATAGCTATCTAAAGGTTAGCACAAAAAAACAGTAAACTTAGTCAGGATTTTCTCTTATTATTTTTACTTTTGATTTTATTTTGATAAAACGTGAATTTTACTAAATATACCTGTATATGGACCCTTCACTTTCAGTATTAATAACTTCAAATTCAAGACTCAGTTGATTAGATATTATACTGAAACACAGACACATCAAATTTCATGTCAATCTGATATATAGTTAAAGAATGAGATATGGGGATTGAAGTTTAGACTATCAATCTTCAAAGCTGAGAAATCGCCCATAAACCATTTGGCTCAGGTAATTCGGTTAATTTAGCAAATTAATTGCACCTCCACCTTACCTGTTATCATCTAATTGATCGGGAAGGTCTATACACCATTACATGTTAAAATTGGGTTGTTTGTTTATATCTAGATGCCAGAAAATCTTACTTTTGTACGCAAACTTATTCACACCACGAAAGCCGCTCTTCCCTGAGAAATGATTGGCAGCTGAGTAGGCCTACCTACTCTCGTTTCACTGACGTAATTAATCATAATTGTGCCTGACACAGTAGGAGTCTGTGCACTGTCTAGGAAGTGTCTAGGGAAGTGCTAACAAACAAAAAGAAAATTACTTGAGGTGCAAGCAGGGGACAATGCCACCCGTCGTGCGTTGACGCCGCTCTACACATCAAGACCAAGAGTGGTAACCGTTAAAGCAAAGAATTACACCGAGAAATGGCCGAATGTGGGTATATATCAGCCACGATGCCACAGAGTGACAAGACCGTAATATGCGAGTTTGAAAATGTTTTGGGTGGCAATATTATTTATAAACTTGCTTGCTGTTACGATCTTTATTGTGAATAAAATGATTGCCTAATGATTTTTTT
This sequence comes from Lingula anatina, assembly GCF_001039355.2. Next base: position 340,361 of record NW_019775383.1, on the reverse strand, counting down.
CTGACAACCCCAGATGTTCTACGAATACTCAGCAGCTCAAGTATGATCTCGAGTCTGTACCTAGACATGACTGAGACGCTAAGTGAGAAAATTTAAAATATTGTTAACAATGTAATGGAAACAATATAATCTCAGTTCAGCTGACGTAAGACTTATGAGCTGCCAGTGCACGCGTAACAGCTTAAGACAAGTTAGACAACCATTATATTCTTGCCCCGCCCCCATAGTAACGGTGCTTGACAACGGAGGTCGAGCCTAAAGGCTGCCACGGACAGGTAGAAAAACTCGTCCAAATGTATATTTTTAGTCCGCGTTGCAAAAATATAACTTAATTGAGTATTAGATACAATACTGATTATTTCTAACATATAGAAAAACTAAAAATCGAGTTTTAGACATATTTTTTATATCCTTGACCCCTTAATACATTATGTATCAGAAAGAAAATAAGCCAATCTAATAATAATAAAAAAATATTCCATAGGAATTAAAGGAGGAACATTTGTAAGATATAAATATATCTTAGATAAAACTTTGATAATATTAAAGGCAAGAACTACTTCTTTCATACATTTTACATGGGTTGTATTTTAATTTTATTAGTTAAAACTAGGTAAAATCAGGAATCCCTTTTCAACTGATGATTTCCTACAGGATCTTGGCTTCCTATACAGGCCCGTACCCAGCGGGCAAATTATGTTGTTTTAAGGTTGAAACAACGTTGAACCATAACTTTGATAATACGCTGGATTTACATTGGATTTGAAAGTTGACTCAATAACAACGTTGTATCAACGTCAGATAACAACATTGTATCAACCCCAGTTGTAAGACAGCATTCTTGCATGAAAAGACATTAAAATGACCTGAAATGTTTTTTTTTTTTTTTTTTTGTACAAAACACAGGTACACAATTATAACATACCCTGTAAAAACATCCAAGTGCCTGCTTTGTCTGATTTTTTCCACGCATTTAGCTCCTAAGCATGTTTTGCACCTAAGCATGGTACACCCTTTTAGCCTGGATGTGTTTAGCAGTAGGACATGTTTCATGGCTAAATATATGTAGGGTATATATGAATGGCCTTAAAGTTAAAATTTCCAAGGTTTAAATTAAAAAGAAAATTACACACACACACACACACACACACACACACACACACACACACAGGCCTGTAGCCAGCAATTTCTACAGGGGGTTCTTTTTCTGAAAAAGTGGACCTTTTTCCATAAAAACTTCATGTACCTAGTTCAAATTTTACCTAGAGTGGACCTTTCCCAGCAAAAAGGGCGGTTCTTTCGAACCCCCGGAACCCCCACAGGCTACGGGCCTGATATATATATTTATATATATATATAATAAAGTCACAGTTACCTCAACCTGTCTATCTTTAACAGGGTACTGAGAACTGTCAACTTTATTAACTTCACTCCATCACATTTGCACCAAATCATTAATCCTAGTGTTAGCTGACCTTGCAAGGAATTCAGTTAATTGGAATGTATTTCTGAATAACATGTTAAAGTCATAATAACTCTTCGTTTTGGCCAAAAATACGAATTTCCTGGAAAAAACGGCAATTTTCCTGTACTAACCAATGGTCAACAACGTCATTCCTGCATTCCAAGTTAATCCAGGTTTTTTTTCCTAAATGTACGTTTTTTTGTTAAAATCTCTTAAGAGATTTCAACTGACGGAGCCCTCTCTGACATGGCATAGTCAAGCGATATCGAGCGATAGTTTCTGGTGACCTACTTAAAACCGCGGGAAAAGCAGACAACAACAACACTATATAACAATAATATAAGATTCATAAGATATATTCATCTTGCTGCTCAAAATGCATTTATATCTACAATGTGTGCAATTCTGGGCTTTTTGTTATCCAACGCACTGTACAGAAACTCGCAACTTACGTCTGAGGATTTCATCAACGCGTTTCCCGCCATGTTATTTTGGTCTCGAATGAACGCGAGAATCCGCGTGACACCTCAACGTCATTGGCAACGGATGCCTTGACGACCGTGAAGAAAGGCATCAAAAGCCCAAGTGACAAGCACAGATTTTAGTTTTACTACAATAACAGTTATTTTAGTGGGAAAATGCAATAGAATATATTTCAAGGCGTTGTTTACAATGTATTTCTTGCGGAATTTTGAATCTCAAAGGAAGAGTTATAATTGCTTTAAGAAAATTCACTAGTTCACTAAAGACACAAAACAACTGTCACTTTTACTTTAAACACTTTTTTATTATTTTGATAACGTTAGTTACAGTATAATAAACAAAGTATGTTTTCAACAATTAATATTTTAAATTACAATCCATGACTGCAAGGTTGTGTCAATGACCAATATACAATGTTGCGTCAACGTCACATTATGACGGTGTTTCGACGTGGCTGGATCAACGTTGATTTTACGTTGAATTTAGGTACATGTAGATCAACAGCAATTCAATGTATCAACCCGTTTTCAACATTGATCCAACGCGACTATGCCTGCTGGGTAGCCATGGGGGGTTCGGGGGGTTCGAAAGAACCACCCTTTTGGCTGGGAAAAGGTCCACTCTGGGTAAAATTTGATCTATTTACTTGAGGATTTTATGGTAAAAGGTCCACTTTTTCAGAAAACAACCCCCCCCCCCTCTGAAATTGCTGGCTACCGCCTGCTATACTTGTAATTCATATTGTAAATGAAAATTTTATAGGAGCCCACAGGAAATGTTTTTTATAGGAGAGGTTCAACTCTTTAGGTGTTGAAAAGACACTAAACAGAAAAAAAGGTCATTTCAGATATCCTAGATCTACTGTGCCATTTTTGCAAGGACCATCCAAATATAAAAGACTACCAATTAAACAAAAAAAAAAAAAAATGATTTGTCAGTTATAAGAATGTACTTTTATGTGTAAACCTATCCATGCCTAAATACTTTTTTAATTATCTACCTAAACTTAAATAAAAATGTTTTTTTCAGATCAGTCAGTCAATAACAAATAGTATTGCCTCAGATGAAACATCTCCATGAAACATGTCCTACACACACGTGCTGGTATACCACCATATGGGGCAGTGTCTAAGACAATATCTCAACAAGATGAACTCCTTACACTCGGAGAAGCTACATTTATCATAATGATAAGCTGAGAATAACTCCGCCGTGTGTGGGTGCTTTTTAATTGCCATGCTTGTTTACATTGGGGCGTCTCGATAGTCCGAAGGTTCATTGGTCCGAAAAGTGGTAACATTATCATCGATTTTTTAATCAAGGGTTCATTGGTCCGAAGGTTCTATAGTGAATATTTGGACCAATGAACCTTCGGACTATTGCTACGGCCCTGTTTACATAACAATACCGTCACCTTAAAAATGGCGGCAACCAGGAAGTTAAATTCCCAAATTTTCTTTGCTAAATCAATGAGTCCATTTCCACTGTCCCAGAACCCGAGACGCGGTACCTGCTTGTTTCAGAAGCTTGTACTAAGATTTTAGTGTTGTGAGAGTTAAAAAGAAACTTTATAAACAGGTACTTTCAGTTTCAACTTTCACTAGTCTGTATAGTACACTGTAGGCCTACTCACTGTTATTTATGTCAGTGACAGTATCTTTCAGTTCTACGACTTACAGGTGCTTTCTGTGTGGACTCGGTGCTGTTACTTAGGTAAATAACAGTCAGTAACAGCTCTCTAGTTTACTATAGACCTTTTTTTTTGGTTTTGTCTGTCTAATTGCTGCTGATATATCGCAGTTCCGCAGCCAACATCAACGTTTATCGGTCGTATTACTGGTCGTATGCTAGATGGGCTCACAGATGGGCTAGGGGATTTTGCCAATAGAGGGCTTCGTGTGAATACTAGTTATTTTTCATACCACTTGGTGCGCTGTATCCCCATTCACAAAAAGATGCCGTAGACATATTAGCTGAAAATAGCAGTAAACTTGACAGCAATGAAGGTCGCTATTTAAATTTATTATGTTTACGTGTTTGAATAATACATATTATAAATTTTAAAGCTGTCAAGATCTTTAAGAGAAAATTAATTCTTTGGTCAATTAAATGAGGTAGAAACATCATCATTTACATTGTTCTTTTTACAGGTGTTTTCATTCCAATTTCCATGTGAGCCTTCAAGTAATGTCCAGGTATCGATATTGTATATGATGGAGACATGACTTATTTTTCTAAGGTTAGGCCACACTTTTTTATTTTTATGGATGACATCCTCTGAGTACCCCAAAATCGGTGCGAGAGGGCGAAAAAAAAA
>NW_019775383.1:198159-334613 GCF_001039355.2 Lingula anatina | reverse complement strand
TTTGGGGGGGGGGGGGTTTTTTTTTTTTTTTTTTTTTTTTTTTTGGAGAACGGGCGGAAATCCGTGCGCGCGCAGGATGTCATCCATAGAATTAAACAAGTGTGGCCTTACCCATATTCTCTTTGAATAGGTAACTGAATATGCTTTAAAGAAAAAAAAAAACTTTCAATAATTTTTAGCCATTATACATAAATATTTATTTTGATGTAATTTTTTTCTCCTTTTCATTTCTCAAAGGACATTCATTCCACTGTCTTTGTGGTCAGTATTATAAATTAAACTTCAAATAATATAATGAAAAAATTGAATTTTATTTTAGCAAAATCCCCTGGCCCATCTTAGAATATACGACTGTTTCTCTCCCTTCAACCTAAGATCTAATAAACGGTATATTAGATCTTAGCTTCAACAAAGTGACCAGCTCGCTTATTTTTCGCTTTATTCGTCCAAGTGTTTATATAAATTCTAACAAAATTATTTAACCATAAAGACGGAGGGACTTCCTTGTAAGTGACCCTCGTACTCAACATCCAGCTAATCTATATCTGTGAAAGTGGGCGAGCACCTGCTAAACAAATAGTTTTCAAAATCTCCGCCAGGTGGCGAAGGATACAATATGGCGGCGTTTCCACTATAACAAAGCGGTGGTCACTCGTTTGGACCAGAAAGCTAGTCTGGACTAACTGGGCAGCAGGTTGTGTTGAGCTTACATTCAGTTGCATGGTGTTGTATTTATTGACGCCATAGAAGAATTCGCCCAGTTTCATAACACGTACGTTAGTAACTTTATTACAAGCTTAGTTTAATTTACATGTACCTAGCTACATATAGGCTTTATAGCTACAGTACAGTACTTAACAATATATGTTCTCACTGTGAAAAGGCGCGTATATAAACTGTAAAGCTATTACTATCGGTAAATTATGAGCAGGATAATTATTCCTAACTAGTAAGATTATGAACCTAATTTGCTGGATGCTTTTCAAGGGAATTCAATTAATAAATTGTCTCTTAATTTATTTCTTCATTTTAGCTACATGGAGTTGTCCTCGGTGTGATCACCACAATGAAAGCGGAAGCAGAGTAGAACTTCACCAAATCTGTAAGTAATGAAGGCAAAGTTAACAATATTGCACGCTAGAATAACTAATACCCCTGCTACAAGAGAGAAGAGCCCACCACTGAACCACCTATGGCTGCATGAAGTTATGAAGATTGTATGCAACCAGAAAACTCCGTGATATACTGAGATACCCAGTAGGACTTAGGGTGCAGCAATGAATTTCCAAGGCCTACGCTTTCGTTCCCCTTCACAAAAGGTGATGGTTGGCCTCTCAGTTGGGATTATTGTTGTGCTTTTGATGTTTTTGTGGATAATTCAAGGTCCCCAGTTGGTAAGTGCTCTCTCTCTCTCTCTCTCTCTCTCTCTCTCTCTCTCTCTCTCTCTCTCTCTCTCAGGGTAACTTAAGATTAAGATTTTTCATATTGCCACTGCCTTGGATATCTAGCACAGTAAAAAAAAAGAAAAAAAGAAATGAAAATGTTGAAAATTTACAGTCTATTTTTGGCAAACATGCATATCTCAGAAATTAAATAATCCTGATAACTATTTGTAAAAAAGGTAAACTATCTATTTCTTTTTAATTTCAGCATCTAACAGGTGTCACATCATACAATCTGATGGATGAAATAATCTCGACATTAAGGGATAAAAATGACACCGATGTCAAACAGTATGGGGACCCGTTCTTTTATAAAGAAGAGCTAGGAGGGGAAGTAGCCTCGATGCTACAGGGGGATGTGGATAAGTTTATACCCGAGTTGAAAATGACATTAAAGGAATACGACAGACTGGAGAAAGGGTTTTATGGGTAAGTCTTTTTTTTTTTCAGATGTCCCTTTTCCAGTTTTATTTTAAATTCTAGATTGAAGGATTTTTGTAGTTTAAATTCATGTGATGGGCTGTAAGCAAGGACTAACAAAAATTAATATTTCATCAAAATTTTATTTCAAATTGTTTATTTAACTGTGTTTTATCTATCTATTGATTTATGATTATCATTTATACCTCTGTTTATTTATAATTTGAATTTTTGAGATATATTTGTTCACTTTTTAATTCTCGTATATTGCAGCCATCTCATGCGCCAGCAGTACGACTGCCGTAATAGAGTTCGTGCTGGAATCTCTGAAGATGGAGGTTGGGAAGTGTGTATGGATCCACAGTTTGCAATCAAACCTGGCTCTTGCCTTGTGTATTCTTTTGGGTAGGAATAAACTCAACCATATGTATTGATAGAGAGAGAGAGAAAGAGAGTGAAAGACAGATTTACAATGGTTTCTGTTAGATAACATTGTTCTAGTCATTATATGTCTGGTTAGATACTGCCAATTTTAATTAAAAAATATTTTTAGCTACATCAATAATACATTAGCCAAAAAATGTGTACATTTTGCATTTCCTGATCTAGAAATAAGCATAATCAGCTGTTGGCCAATATTGACAGGTTGAGACCAGTTTGCACTCTTTTTGAAGGGTTTTATCAATTAAAAAATTCTGCAAATAAAATGAAGATCTTTATCCTTATGCATTAAACAACTTATATGTTAATGTTTTATGTTTATGTTTTGCATACAGATTGGGAAATGAATGGTCCTTCGACAAATATATGTCAAAGAGTTGCACAGTGTATGGATTTGATCCAAGGTCAGTAACACCACGTGTTTACAATGTAAAGTTACTCTTTGTTCTAAAACGTGGCTATGTGGGACGTTTTACATATGCATATAATAAAGAATACATTTTTCAAACTGCTATGCTAAAACATCATCATTATTATTATTACAGTGCTATTATTGTTATTATTATTACTATTATTATTATTTTATCTTACTCAGTATTGATAATAAATTTTCTTAAGAAACTGAAAAATTTGAATTTTTTTAAAATGCTGATAGATATAGATAGGTGATAATGTTGATAGAAATTATTGCATATTTATTTTTTATGTTACCTTTTTCACCTAAGTCTAAGACTTTGAGCACACCGTTATGTGTTTTTACAACTTCATGCTTGTTGCCTTTTTTGCATAATATCAAAAACGATGACATCAGTGTTTTTCAGCATTTGTCAGAAAATAAATCATAAAAAAGGCTAGAACTCTAACTTGTGACTTGGCAGATACAATGATCTAAATATCTTTATGGGGATGTATTTATAATTTTCAGCATTGGTCTAAAGCATGAGTATCAGGAGGTGCAACCAAATATGTGGTTTTACAACATTGGGCTGTTTCGTGAAAACAGAATCGTCAGGTGGCAAAATGGACAAAGATGGACTCTCAAAACTCTTGGGACAGTAAGACAGATGCTGAAACATACAGATGTAATTAATATTTCTTCTTTTATTGGTCTGTTCAAAGGCCAACAACTAAAATAGAAGATTATCACAAAGCGAAAATGAATTGTCCTATTTCCCCAATTTGACCTTTATCAATCAGATTAATTCTCTGCAAAACCGTGAAAAATAGGTACAAGATGCACATTTAATGAATATTAGTTACTAGTACTGTTATTCCTATTCTAAGTACTGTTCAAGTTGCATCATAAAGTAATTTTTAAAGGAGAAATGTATGTCATTAATAATGATAGTATTTACATCTTATAAAGAGCATTCTGTTATGGTCATTGCACTTTATAATTATTAACACAACAGTGCAGTGTTAAAATCATAAAATGTGATACTGTTCAATACTTCAATTATGTTTATACAATATTGCTTTTGAACTAAAATTACAAACTTCTGTAATGCAAATAGGGAGTTATACAAACACATGAACCTAATCTATATATAAATCTTTTTTTTTTTGGACCAATTTTTATGGCCAGAAAAGGGTTATTAAAAACTGATATAAAGAGGTATAAAAGAACCGTTAAAATGCCACATTGATTCAATCTCGCTTGACATTAATTTATTAATTTCTCATTTCAGGCAACAATAGACTACCTCAAAATGGATGTGGAGGAATCTGAGTGGGACGCTTTAAAAACTGCCTTTAAGGAAGGATCTTTAAAAAATGTTAAACAATTAGCCATGGAACTGCATATATGGAACTTTTCTAAATATATAACACCGAAGCATGTATATGTATTGAGGAAACTAGAAGAACTTGGCTTTAAGATATTTTTCTCAGAAAGAAATGGGTCTTCGAGAATTAAGTCCAAATTCACTGGAAGAGTGCTGACGTGGGCCAATAATGTTTATTTTGTCAATACGAACTATCTACAGACATGATTCACATAAAGGGAACGGGATTTGAAAATTTGTTGTCAGTATTACAGGAATAGTAGTCCTAGAAATGGAAACACGTGCTTCCATATGATAAGTGCAGGCTAGAGTTAATCAGCGTATTGGGGTTAGTATATGAAACGAATGTCACGTCAACAAAGTGAGGGGAGAACGGACTACGGTTCTTAGCGGACTACCACTAACCCTAACTTATACTAACCATATGGAAGCACGGACTTCCATTCCTGGGACTTTCATTCCTAGGATTTTCGTTCCTGCGAGACTGATTGATATAATGGCCTCCATTACCCCTCAAACCTCAAGTGACAGTGGCCGCCGCACAAACCTTTTTACTTTTTTAGTTATGACTGCAACATATCCACCTTGAGGTCAAACGACGTCTCATATTAATGCCATAAAACAAGTTTTTATTTATGTGAACAAATCATTTAGGGTCGTGTGATCTGTGATACGTACATTTCTCATACTCCTATGTTTATGAAGTGGTACCGCTATCAAAAATAATCTCGTGGAGTTGAATCGATAACAGTGGTGAATGTGTTTTCGATTTAAAAAAAAAAACACGTTTTATGATATGTTTTTATGTCTCTGAAATCAGTATTGGGTCTCTGAAATAAAAGAACTACCAAGTTATCATATTTTATTTAGGTTTATGACTATATAAAGGGGTACGAGTCAGTTTTGTTCATTAACGAAAAACTGCACTATGTCTTTTTTTTTATTTTTTTTTTATCAACTATATTATTGATTAGGACCAGATCAGCTGTAAATAATTCGGCAAGTTATTTGATAAATATACTTCCAGAGCTTCCGGTTGTTTCCTTTGTCGTGTAAAAGACGGTTTTCTACGTAGGTATTTCACGTACATAAAAGAAAGTACGGCTGGGTTTCCATACCTAGATCGATTTAACAGAATCGATCCATCTCTGAGGGGTTTCTTGCTAAATTGCTTTCAGCTTAAGCGGCTTAGGTGTCTTGCACGCCTACTGAAGCTGCTAAACGATAATTGATTACCCCCTAGCAGCTTCAGTAGGCGTGCCAGACATTAGAGCCGTTTAAGTTGATTGCAATTTAGCGAGATTCCCGTCGAATATAGACCGATCCACAGTTAAGACGATAGGGTCTGGGAATGGTCCCTACGCGCCAATGCTGACACTAAATTGACACGAACGCGACAAGATATTTTAAAATCATGATGAGCACGGTGGACTTCGGGGAAAGGCAAGATTCACAGAGCCGATAGAAGACACATTTAAAAACGGGTGATTAATTTAGCGCGGTAGCTCTATCATCAAAGGTCCCATTCCCGCAGATTTTAGATCGATCTATCCCCGTGGGGAGTCTCACTAGATTACTGTCAGCTTAGGCGGCTTAAATGTCTGTCCCGCCTACTAAAAGCTGTAAGGGGGTTATTAACTTCCGTGCTCGGTCGTCTGACAGCAATTTAGCGTGAACCCCCAGGGAGTTAGGTCGATATAGTTGGACTCAAAGACAGAAAAAGCCAGCGTTTACGCCGTGATTTACAGTTATTGTATTCCCAAACATTGTTATTGTTGGATGCAGCTTTGCATGAGCTGTGAAAATGCTAAAACGAGGATGCGTTGTCAAGTTTAACCAACTTCAACAAAGAAGTTTACCAAGGCACCTTTAATGTTAGAAATAAGAGTAATACCTTGATTAAATTTCGAACAAGCTAAGATAACCTTCAGACAGAAACTGGGCGGCAAAATAAGACCACATTCCCATACCAAGATCGATTGAGCTGGATCGGTCCATCTCCGAGGGGATTCCCGCTAAATTGTTTTCAGCTTAAGCGGCTTAGATGCCTGCCACGTCTTAGCTGCTAAACGATAGTTAATTACCCCTAAAAGCTCCAGCGTACGTGCCACACATCCAAGCTGCTTAAGGGTCGATCCTGCTAGACCGATCTATGTGTGGGGACGGGGTCTACATTTGATGGCCGCTATAATGTACGCTATATCATCTTAAGGCAACAGTGGACGAAATTCACTTTATCGCATTATGTCCCCATTGTGAGGAATTTAAGTATGAGTTATATCAAATTATAGGCAATTCAGATCCACTTTTTAATACTTCTTGCAACAAAAAGTAATTCATTAAGCTAATGGCATGTGAAAGGGAGCTTATTATTATTGCACTAGCCACAGTCTATTCATGCATTAATTTTCGCCGGTATATGCTGGTGCGTAAGATACAGTCAATATTCATGTATTCAAATATTCATAAAGTTCTACATTTGTGTATTCAGTGGGCACTCTAGCGCTATGATATCGTGATAAACAATGATCAGAATTTTCATGGTTCACATGGTTCTTCTCAAATAATTGATTCTAGAAGTTCGGCTCATCAGCAAAGACAAAGCGTCTCCACTGAGATCATATTCTTTACAGTTAATTATATCCCAAAACACTATAATGACACGATCCAGTGCTGGGTCCTTATACCGTCCTTTCCTGGTCTTGGTTAATGTGCTGTAAAAGGCTTTTCCAGTGACAGAGAAGAGGTAACAATTATAAGAGTTGTGAACGTTTTGGTTCGTACTTGAAACTAATGATTAAAGCTGTATGGTGCAGTGGAATAGTGCAGTGTTGTGATTGTGCTGGAAGCAATTCCCGGCCTGCGGGCAATTGCATAAAACCTGCATCGCCTGGAGTGCAGTGAATACTGAGTGTAGTTTGAGCCACGGCGGCAGAACGGTGCTAATCAGCACAAGAGAGACAGTTGCCAACTCACTCACATACTATCAACACAATTTCACTACAGGATAACTAACAACTCTAGTTGTTCGCAAGAGAGAACGGTTCTCCACTGAGCAGCTCAGAGTTGCAGAAAGTTATTAAGATATATGTTACCAGAGCACAGCGTGATATACAGAGAGAGGACGTCACTACAATGAAGTTCCACGGCCCATGCTTTCGTCCATATTTACGAAAGGTGTTTGTTAGCCTTTCGACTGGGTTTGTTGTGCTTTTGATGTTCTTGTGGATAATTCAAGGCTCCCAGTTGTTTTTCTCTCAAGGCACCAACTACCAAGGCTCCACATCTCAAGGCTCTACATCTCACGGTTCCACACCACAAGGCACCAACTCTGAAGGCTCCCCTTCTCACGGCTCCAACTCTCAAGGCAACCATTCCCAAGGCTCCAACTCTCAAGGCACCAATTCCCAAGGCTCCAACTCTCAAGGCTCTACATCTCAAGGCTCCAACTCTCAAGGTACTAATTCACAAGGCACCAACTCTCAAGGCTCTACATCTCAAGGCTCCAACTCTCAAGGCTCTACATCTCAAGGCTCCAACTCTCAAGGTACTAATTCACAAGGCACCATCTCTCAAGGCTCTACATCTCAAGGCTCCAACTCTCAAGGTACTAATTCACAAGGCACCAACTCTCAAGGGTCCAACTCTAAAGGATCCACGTCTCAAGTCACTAAGTCACAAGGCACTAATTCTCAAGGCTCCAACTCTCAAGGCTCTACATCTCAAGGCACCAACTCTCAAAACTCCAACTCTCAGGGATCCACATCTCAAGGCACTAATTCACAAGGCTCTACATCTCAAGGCACCAAATCTCAAGGTTCCAACTCTCAAGGCTCCCAGTCGGTAAGCTCCCCCACTCTTTCTCTCTCTTTCATTATTAATATAGTCAGGTTGCCAGCCCTGGGTTTGGTGTATGTTGGAATATCCGGAATAGATTTTTTTCTCATTGGTTTCCGCATCTTCCTAAGAATCTCTGTGAAGACATTCAGAACAGAAGATCCGAGGATCGACTGAAAGAAACATTTCAACTTAAAAAATGCCAGCCAAAAAAGGGAAAACGCAAGATTTTGGTTTTGACTACAGTGTTTCATAATGCCCAATTATGCACAAGATATTATTAGTATGGTCACTGTTTTCAGTGACAGAACACCATGCAGTCCTGCAGTAGGTTTATGATACACTTGAGTGATTCCAGACAATGGCCATCTTTAGATTTTCAAACATCTCTTAAACTGAACCGCCAGTCATACCCTACCAGTGTCAGAGAGTTAAGAGCTTCACTGGAGAAGAAAGGAAAAGGATGACTCATAAATCAGTACACGTAGCAAGGTGCATTTTTTTACTATTATATGTTCATTATCAAATAAGTCATGTTTATCAGTGCTTTTCGCATCCTTATTGCCGCTGTGATAAATATAACTAGTGGATAACAAGTGCGTGTCTAACCCTGCCAATTTTCAGAAAATTCAAGATGACTGCAACTTGCTTCTTGAGACGGTCATCTTTAATTCCCAAAACTCCCAGCACGCGAGCTTGTTTTCCACTTGACATATTATCACTGAGGCTATGAGGAAGTGAAAAACACTGACAAAGTAACTTTTATCTAATTTTATAATGGATGCTGGTAGTAATTTATATATATTGATATATTCCTAAATGCCATTGGTGGCAATGTGCACTTTTCTCAAATGCACAAGGATACGCGCTTTTTATCCCGCCAGATATATAATATTGGGGTTAAAAGGATACAGAAACCGCTGAGACAAAAATTTATCCTGTATTTTCCATGCACTATACTCCCTTGATTTATACAAGACATTTTCTCACTTTTTAGTCAGGGTAACATACTTAAGAGTTAACATTTTGCCATTGCCTTGGATATTTAGTCCAATGAGAAAAAAAAAAAAGAAATAAAAGTGTTAAATTTAAAAGTTTATTATTTGTTCACGCACATTTAAAAAGAAAAATGCAGAAATCACAGAATAATGATAATAAGGTAGAAATCTTAACTATCCAGTTTTTTTTTTAATTGAGCGTCTCACGGGTGTCTCATCATACAATCTGGTGGATGAAATTACCATGGCGTTAATGGATAAAAATGACACCGATGTCAAACAGTATGGGGACCCGTTCTTCTATAAAGAAGAGCTAGGAGGGGAAATAGCTTCGCCCTTACAGGGTGATGGAAATAATTTTATACCCGAGTTGAAAATGACATTAAAGGAATACGACAGACTGGAGAAAGGATTTTATGGGTAAGTCTTTTTTTCAGATGTCATTTTTGGATATTTATTTTAACAGACTAAGTCTAACCCCTTTTCAACACTGTTTTTAAGTATGTATTTAATTATTTTACTGTAATGAATACTATAAAGTTTTGTATGACACACACATTGCCTTGTGGAGTTCAGCAGTTAGTATGTGACAGTATTCATTGTATAGACCAATTAGAGATGGGTATCTAAAAGTTGTGGATTAAGATGCAAGTGAAAAACTTGAAAAATATGAATGTGTTTTTTTTCTGAATGAAGACACAATTTTCTTTTCTAAATTCCTGTTTTTATTACGTGATATTTAAGGTACTGTTGATGTTTTTTATAAACAAAAAAATGTCCTCCAAAACGTTCACAGAATGAATTCTGATAATTTTATCCAAAATGACAAAATAACCCTTTTTGCGCATCATTTTTCTGCTTCATTTCTGTACCTTTGACAGCTTTGATGCCTTGGTTTCCTCACGCTGGGCATTACGTTTCTTGGAATTTATTCTGTTTCTATCTTTCTTCTGTTTGGTTGTTGACGCTTCACTGGCTGCACATGGGTACATCTTTTAATGTGTCTTTCTCATTTCTTCAATTGTTTGCAAGACCTGCAGATTTTCTCCACTCTATGGAGTAGAAGCTACTTGTGGTGGATCATCTACCTGTATTTCTGCTCTTCCAATAAAAGTGGATCATGGATTATGGTGGCAAATAAGTAAGGATGGGTTACAAAAATTAGCTTGCTGTTATATGATTTTCCGCCCCCAACCTCCACCCCCCGTGCATGCTGACCAGTCATTTATAACTGAAAATGGGCTACAACAGGCATTCTTCCTATAAATGGACCACTTTTCGGAATGGCTGAATAAGCAGGGACAAACACAATAATGCATTTCATGCTCAATTTTTTTTTATTTAACTGTGTGTTACACATGAATTCTGTTAATGCGATTGGCACATTTAACGCTATTCTTTCACAACTTTGTCTTTTATAAATTTCAGTCATCTCATGCGCCAGCAGTACGACTGCCGTAATCGTGTTCGTGCTGGGACCTACGGAGACGGAGGTTGGGAAGTGTGTATGGATCCACCGTTTGCAATCAAACCTGGCTCTTGCCTTGTGTATTCTTTTGGGTAGGAATAAATGGAACCATATTTTGAGAGAGAGAGAGAGAGAGAGAGAGAGAGAGAGAGAGAGAGAGAGAGAGAGAGAGGCAATGACGAAAGAAGAGATAGAGAGAGATTTGCATTAAATGAATAGGTAAAATGTTTTCTTATCAGAATTCGATTATTATCGCTAAATCATTGAAAGATTTGTGACATCTGTTGGTGTAAGTTGTATATTGCACTTCCTAATGGTGTAAACGGACAGCTAATCTTGAAAAATGTTGTGAAATTATAACATTTATTTGCAGATTTTGCAGATATGCAGATTTAATGCAAATATGCATCTTTACTAAACTTGTCTTTTTCAATGAAGATAGCAAGAAAATGGTTTTCAAGAACGAAATGAAAAGAAAAGAAAACCTTTCTATTAATGCACATCTTTCTTCTTGTCATCACGCTAATGCTTTCGAATCAGTTGCGTTTAGGTACTTAACAGTCGGTGGTGCGTTTACAATCCATGTTAAACTTTGGCGTGAAACTGCATACAAGATAACACAAGATTGCAGAAGAAATGAAAACGTTTCCTTGTCATCTAGCGGCAGACCCCCAGAGATGAATTTCTAAAGTATATTCTATATATTATTAACTAAATGAGTTATTGTGATAAGTATTATATGTTTATTATAAATATTTTGTATGTTTTGCATACAGATTGGGAAATGAATGGTCCTTCGACAGATATATGTCAAAGAGCTGCACAGTGTATGGGTTTGATCCAAGGTCAGTAATACCATTTAAATAATAATAATAATAATAATAATAATAATAATAATAATAATAATAAGTATAATTATTATTTCCTTTTTCAGTTTGGTCTATTTCATTTTCTTAAAATACTGATGGACATGTAAATACCAGAATGATGATAAAAGTCATAATTGTATTGTAATTCATTTTATCCTTTTTAACTTAGTCTGAAACCCTCACAAAGAGAGATGCCAGATCCTAATGTAGTTAAAAAACATTATGACTTTTGTTACAATATCAGTGTTTTTGTTAAAAGTATATTTATACTTTCAGCATCGGCCTAAAGCATGAGTCACAGGAGGTGCAAATGAACATGTGGTTTTACAACATTGGACTCTTTCGTGAAAACAGAGTTGTCAAGTGGAAGAATGGACAACAATGGGCCCTCAGAACTCTTGGGACAGTAAGGCAGATGTTGAAACATACAAATGTAATAAACATTCCTTCCTTTATTGGTCTGTTTAAAGGCAAATTAACAGCAAGAATAGAAATTCTGTAACTAAATGGAATTACCTGAAAATTCCAACATTTTTTCGAAATGCACAGCGGCATGTTCTCGGTAATCTAGCAATTAAATTAAATTAAATTAAATTAGTCTTGAATATGTATCATAAGGTAATTTTCAAAGGAGAAATAGATGTTAATTATAATGGTGATGTTGATTTCTTGTAAAGAGCATTATATTATGCACAATTCAGTGCATTCAACAGTTGTATACATTTTATACTGTTCTTAGAATGCATAAGTAATTTAATTTGTTTATATTTGTACAATATAAATTTAAAAATATTTAAAAAAATACTATATGTATAGTGCAAATAGAAAATTAAATAAATGATAAATAAATAATCCCCTTAAATGTCACATTCAGTCAACCTCGCTTGACATTAGTTAATTTCTCATTTCAGGCAACAATAGACTACCTCAAAATGGATGTGGAGGAATCTGAGTGGGACGCCCTAAAGACTGCCTTAAAGGAAGATTCTTTAAAAAATGTTAAACAATTAGCCATGGAACTTCATATTTGGAACTTCTCGAAATATATAACACCGAAGCATGTATATGTATTGAGGAAACTAGAAGAACTTGGCTTTAAGATATTTTTCACCGAAAGAAATGGGTCTTCGAGAATTAAGTCCAAATATACTGGAAGAGTGCTGACGTGGGCCAATAATGTATGTTTTGTCAATAAGAATTATCTTTAGGACTGATTTGCATAAGGGGATTTAATCAAGAAATTTAGTAACTCGAAAACATCACGCATTGAGGCCGAGCGCAAGCGTCTCGATTTCATAACTCGCTCCATATAAAACATTATAGCCTCAATGTGATGCTTTAGAGTTACGGCTGTTATTGATTGTGCCAGTTGTCCGATTGCAGTGGGCGACAGTATTATAATGGGATAGATTTAAACTACGCCCGTTGCATTTGTCTCGACTGAGTGTTAAATATTCACGGGATGCCAGAAAGAGGCGGAGCTAATGGCACATGAGCGGCAGGACAGATACAGAAAACGCAACTGAAATTATTAATTAGGTGGATGGTGACACGGATCAATACCAAAAATCTAGTCGCTTTTAAATTAGCTCATTTGTGACATACCCTGAAATTTTCATCAAAATCCATGCATATTTTTTCATTACGCTGGTGACATACAGCCAACCAAAAAGCTGCATTCTATCATTCTATCATACCAAAATGGCCACCAAATAGTGCTATTTATCCAAAGTAATAACGTCAGCAAAATAAAACAATGATTCCATCTATTTTCACCATAGGCACTGTGACGTCTTTAATAGCCTGATAAGTGTTGTTAGTTCCTTCAAATTTTGAAACAGATGGGCAGCCACAGAAAAGATGGTTTTCAAACCAAATCCTTTATTTATGTGTGAATTGAGAGGAGTCTCTGAGGCTAGTTTGCTGTCGGCAATTTCATGATTTCTTCAATTACAACAGAATAAGTTGTTAGTTGAAAATGTCATTTTATTGACATTTGCACTTTGCTTAATATACAAAGTACGAATTCAAAATACATATAGTTACATAATATTATATGAATGATACTCATGTATGGTAAATCATTTACAAATTTCAGATAAAATTTTAGCAAAAAGTTTTAGCAAAGATGGAGGGAAAAAGGGCCACAAATGGCAGTGATTTTTTAAAAAGAAGTTTCACGTTCTCAACGGCCTAGGCTGAGAGCGAGCTACGCAACCCCTACCTTTTTAGGACGGGGACGTAAGTTTCCTCATTGCTCTGACAGCCAAATCATAAGAGTTATCTCTCTTGACCTTTGCACTGCCACATGTGCCCTGCATAGTACATTTACCTAACTATTGCTTTAAAGTAATATATCTCACATGTATGACAAATATTAATAAACAAATGATATCTAGATAATCTTTAATGACTAATAAATGTGCCAAACGAGTTATAGCTAACTATCATAAATACAACCATGTTACATTTAACCAATGCTCAAATCTGTTTCATTGGGGGGGGTGGGGGGTGGGGGGACAGGGTTGGGTTTGAATAACTTTTCCAAAATTCACCTTAAAAATTTCTTTCCTGAATAATGCACTACTGAATGCTGTGAATTTTACTAGACAAGTGAGGGAGAGCATTAACTTTCTCCTGAGTAACTGAACTCATATGCCTCTGATTGGCTGGTCTTACAGAGGCAAAGTGGCACTGTCTAATTAGGTTGCACCCCCTTATCCTGTCTCACAAGTGCCGCTTGAAAGTAATTAAGTCTAAGTGTGAAAACACAGAGGAGACATCCTGACTGAAATTAAGGAAGAAACATCTGGAGCGTGATTTAAAAGAGCCAAGCTCCCTGGGAAACTTGTCTAACACTGATAATCTCATCCCACATAAATCCTTTTATTGTGCCCAACAAATTATATTCCTTGCTTCATCTCCAAGCTATTTTACAATGCCCCCCCCCCCAAAAAAAAAAAAATAAATAAAAATTGAAACTATTTGTCTAAAAACAAATTGTAAGAAGAGAATGGTCACAAACTAGTGACAGTGCAATTCCACACTAACAGTGACGAACGCAGTTTATGTGATACAGGTATTCCTATAATTCTTACTTGTCCATTCTTGTCTCTGTCTAATATATAGTTAAGTGAAAGATATTTGTAAGAAATGCATTAAAAGTAACCATTTTTTATTGTACCTTCCTTTGATTTAATAATAATGATAGTATAAAATATCATCATTACTATAATCATTATTACTAATTTTATGGCGCATTCTAAATTTGTTATACACACTTCAAGGTTTTTAAAAAAGCTCTACATAATTTACTACCCTATTTTTTTAAAGTGTGCAAAACTAAATTGTACAAACTAACTTAAAGATTAACTTATATGTAAGTATTGAATATAAACATTAAATATATTTTTTCAAGCTCAACGTTTCCCCATCACTTTGTAGTTCAGGCTAACCCTAACCTGGACTAATCATGACTTACTGAGCTAACGGATAATTATCTTTGAATAATGCATTTTGTGTTTTCAAAGACAAAAAACGCCAGCGTCTTCGTGGTGACCACAGTTATGGGTTCCCCAATCGCTGTGATTACAGGATCCAATGTTGGGTTCTGATCCTGTGCAGTGGACATCGTCCAACCATATGTATCCTTTACCTTGTCCAAAATACGCACTTTGTAGGCTAAGTGCTCTGAAATAGGGAAGACTTAAGGACTTGCAGAAAACTTTGGCATCATTGTTACCCCAGTTGTCATCGCAAACTGTTCCCCAACTTCCATTATGATACACTTCGACTCTTCCAGCGTGTCCGCCATTGAAACTTAGACCGACAAGACGGTATGTGGAACCGTTCACAAAGACTGGAATGTTAAGATAAAGGCTGTGGATAAAGGAAGCATTTCAATGTGATCATATCATCTCTCTCTCTCTCTCTCTCTCTCTCTCTCTCTCTCTCTCTCCTTGTGTGTGTGTGTGTGTGTGTGTGTGTGTGTGAATGTGAGAAAGAGAGAGAGAGAGAGAGGGCGACTGGCGTATTCACTGATTTCTAGAATTCCGAAAATTGAACAGGACGATATAAATGTATAAAATTGGAAAAGGGAACTGTGATAATTAAACGTAACAGACAAAATAGGGTTCTCCAGCTTTAACACCATTTTAATATGCTAATGATACTTGATATAACTTGAATCAACTTATAATTCTTTCCCACAAATACAAGCAAGCACACCCGCACACAAACACTAAAATCTGGGAACGGTGGGCGCGCGCGCACACACACACACACACACACACAGGTTTGTTCAATGTGATATTTGTTATAAAGGCACAGAGAGAACGTTTAACCCCTACCTTGGCAGTTAGTCCCATAGTACCCAGCAGAACATAAACACCCATAAGAATTCACCATGTCAACACACGTCCCACCATTCTGACAAGGACGACTGGAACATTCACTGATTTCTAAAATACCCAAAATTAAATGACACGATATAAAGTGGATAAAACTGGAGAAGTGGATAACACTGGAAAAGGGAATAATTGGAAAAGAGAATAATATTGTATCTAACAAAATATGTATCTCTAACTGTAATACAATTTTCATGTGTTAATGATATTTGTTATAACTGCAATCATATTCGTTCACAAACATTAAAACTAGGGAACTCGTGGACGTAAAACACACACACACACTGGTTTGTTAAATGTAATATTTAATATAAGTTAAGGTACAGGAAGAACATTAAACCCCTACCTTGGCAGTTTGTCCCGTAGTACCCGACAGAACACAGACACCGATAAGAATTCACCATGTCAACACACGTCCCACCGTTCTGACAAGGACGGCTGGAGCATTTATAGATTTCTAGAATGTCAAATTCAAGATAGAATAAAATTCGTTTACAAATATATTCTATTATCATTATTACAAATAAATGAAAATTTAAAAATAACTTGGTTAAACGGAAAACAAGTAAATTGCCAACAGACAGTATGCCGGTGTGAAAGGAAAACATGTCCTATGGACATGCATTACGGCGGACATCCATTCCCTTCACACCGGCTATATAACTTTAATGATTTGATGCTTTCAAAATGTAAACATCCAAAATATAAATAAATAAACTTAAAACATAATTTTCTGTTTACTTACCCTTCAAACCATTTTTTGCTGAGATCAAATGCTCTAAATGCTGAGTAAGTTGGTCACTATACCCCACACGTGCAAACACGAGCGACAGAACAACAATTACCAGTGCAACACACAGTAACCCTACCAAGACCAACGCTGTGAGTAAGCCCTTATTAACTTTAGTCTTTGGTGGCTGTGTAATCCTTTCATTTTGATCAACGGCATTTTCGATGGGATGATGAATTATTAAGCTCTGGTAATCATTTGGTGTCTCCGCTGGAGTAAGTTCCACCTGTGATGTCGTGCCTGGCCTGTATGTTGCATTTTCATACGCTGTGTTTTTATTAAGACGGGTGGTACTTGCCATGATACCTAGAAGTATTTTTTTCATATTTAATTACATATCAATTTGAATATTTAAAACGGTGGGGATTTCATTCAAAGATGCTCATGTCTGAAAAAAAAAGTCATTTTAAAATAGAAACCCGATGCACCTATTTTCAAATGAATTTATCACACATGACTGATATTCCCCTAGTATACTTACTCATAATTTCATTACTATATATATTTAATGTTAAGCATAATTTTTAAAATAAAGCAGGATGCAGACCTTTTTTAATCTGCCATGACTTTTCTCCAAACCTTTGCTGGAACATTTAAATGCATAGGTAGATTATTTGTAGTAGTATCCAGGTGTTATTTATAACGTTTAAATCAATGATAAATTAATAACGTTTACATTAAACTACTGAAACAGAAATGACAGAGAAAAAATACACGGAGGCATTTACAGGGGCAACAACTTCCTTTACATATTTGATGAAATCATTAAAAAAGATAACATTGAATCCAATACATTTATTCTCAAATAGTTTGTCACATAAGACAAACATTTCTGCATGCATTCTCGCTGAAATTTTATTACTATAGCTTAAATGCTAATCACGTCTCCATAATAAAGCTAAGGTCCTGAGTGCATACCTTTTTTGTCTGCCATGTTAACTTTCTTCTTAAGTCAGTGTTGGAATAATAATAGACTTGCATTTACTATTTTTCATGTATAAATATAACTTGTAGCCATAGGTTTTATTAATAACGGTCACATGGCTGACATAATCTGCCAAAACAGAGAAAGGGCATAAAAATATATATCTACTACTGGTTTCACGACTACAAATTGGCGTCAACATAATTAAATTGTAAATCAAAATTGGTGCACAATGCAACAAGATGAAATAAAAAAATCATCCTTCAAAAGTCCATGCAAAACTAAACTATCCAAAACCTATTTCAGTTACTTATTTTTCTAACTAGTACGTTCATTAAAATCGATTTTGGAACTGTATATTTCACCTAGCTTATATATAATTATGAAATACTAAATATATGTATGTAAAATAATGGTGCATTTCTATATATTTGATTTTGGTGATATTCAACTATGTGTTTTATTATTATTATTATTATTATTATTATTATTATTGTTCCTATTACTTTATCTCTGTACATTTTCACCAGCTCAGTCTGGAGCAGAAAGTATGAATAAAGCATATATTTCATCTCTCACTCTGTGTTCATAAAAACGATTTTTGAACTGTATGTTTCACATCTCACTTAAAAACTCATTCTTCTTCCTGGTTGATGAAACGAGCACAGCACGTTATATGAAAAAAGATTCATTGCAATTCACAGCAACCTAATTTATTTTTGATGACTCCATACTTCTTACATAAAAAACCGAGTGCTGCAGAACAGAGTTATAGATCCTTTGAAATGATTTCGCTAAAATATATGTAACTGCCAGCATTTACATTGCATATTTAAAATCGGCAACTACATCAAAATATTTTCAACTTTAAAAATGTAAATGATTGCACAAAGTGGAAATAGAGATGATCATCTTTACGAAATGTATAAAAAAAAAACTAGTATACAAAACACACCAGAGATTCTTATTATACTTACCAGTGCATTAATCAAAAAGTCTTTTTTCAAACTGTATGCCGTGCACGTATTGTTGACAACAAAGCGGTGCTTCTCACATTGAAAGTCACCAAACTTTACTTCCTGGTTGATGAAACGAGCACTGCACGTGATATGAAAATACAGGAATATTAAATCACGTTCGTCTCACTTAACTAACAGCATATCTTTTGTAGCACACAGCCCATTCCGGAAAGTCATAAAGAGGCTTCCTTCATTTAAGTATTGCTTGAGATTAATTAGACCTGAGACGTGCCATGGAAGTTCGAAATAATTGGAAACTCTGCCTTACCGGAAGAATATCTGTAAGATTGCACTGCATTCTGTTACTGTTGCCCACTTAATGTATTTTATTTTTATTTGTAAATATCAACCCACTTCCCAAGCGCTTGTGTTAGTTGAGCCGCATATACCACTACAGCAATCCAAATAAAGAAGAGTGCAATAAAGCTCCGATAGCCATTTTTCATTCTAGCTTATCATGAAAATTGTAAGGAATTGAAATAAATTAATAAATAATGCGAAATAGAAAGGGTGATGGTCGATTGTTTTGTGGGTGAATATTTATTTAACATGAAAATAACGTGAGGCTTAACTATTCACCTTTTACACTTTCATCGTCTCAATTATGTTACTTGCGTCAAATACATTGATGTACGCTCGAAAATTTGTCACCTTCTTGTTTAGTTTAAAAGAGTAAAAAACAATTTATGAATGCCTCATTTCAGTCGGTCATAAAAAAAACATCAAAGTCGGTTCACTACTTTTTAAACAATTTTATAATGTCAACATTTTTCTGAAATATTCAATACTTTCTCTTAACAACGTAGGGGCATTTTAAGAAAAATCGCAGTAACTGAAATAACATTTTAATAAAAATAAACTGTTATGTCCCGTTGCGTGATACAGAAAATCCCACAAAAATTAAGTTGTGATATAATTTATGTACATGTTAAGCTGGTCTTCAAACCTGTAGATAATTTATTCGTTTGACATGACCAAATTTCAATAAATACAAAATAAAAATATCAACTGTTATTCATCAGAAAGCAATATGGTGCCAAACTTTTGTCTCTCTCTGCATTTGGTTCACTCAGCTGAGATAGATGACGGATTTTAAACAGTTTGTTATGAGATGCATCTTCAATAGCAAATAACACCAGCATCTTCACTGTGCCTGCAATTATGATTCCCCCAACCGTTGTGAGAACATGATGCAATGTTGGATTCTGATCCTGTGCAGTGGACATCGTCCAACCAAATAGTTCCATTACCTTGTCCAAAATACGCACTCGGTTTGCCAATTGCGTTGGAATAGGGAAGACGTAAGGACCTGCAGAAAACTTTAGCATCATTATTATCCCAGCTGTCATCGCAAACTGTTCCCCATCTTCCATTATGGTACACTTCAACTATACCACTGTACTTTCCATTGGCAATTGTTCCAAAAAGACGATACAGGGAACGGTACAGCAAATCTGAAATGTTCAATGAAAACATGTTTAAAGAGTGAGTATTTCAGTGATGATCCACTAATGCACGTGCACGCAAACGTGAGTGCATGTGCACCATGTGTGTGTGTGTGTGTGTGTGTGTGTCAAAGAGAGTTATTTTTCATGATATGATCGAAATATAGTTTTAAAATTTTGCACAGATTATCATTTAACCATTTAGAAATTCATTCATAATCCCCTCAAATTCGTTTAACGTCAGCATTATGTATCATTTTACCCACACTCTGACGAAACGGATGAAATCAATAAATGTATTCCAAGGAGCTGCCCGAACCTGATTCACAATTCCTGCCGGTATACCTAGAAAGGCAGCTGCAAGAATACGTAAATGTTTGACTTCTACACGTGGCGCCATTTTGGCAGGGCTGGTTGTGACATTGGTCTCTAACTGTAACAAAAATGACGACACACAGAAAATGTTGAACAATCTTGTGTCATTGGAAATGCATCAATGTCATTAACGGGATGACATTTAAAGATATTTACGATTCGTCTTTCACCCCCGAGTTCACCAAACTTAGTGTGGGCGTTGTCAAATACACATACTATTGCCAAAATGTATACGCAGCTAGATATACTATACGTAATAACATTCATGTAGAATATTGGGTATAGGACAACCTATTTGAAGTCAAAAAATGTTCAGGGAGAATTTTAAACACTTACCTTGGCAGTTTGTCCCGTAGTACCCGGCAGAACACAAACATTGATAAGAATTCACCATGTCAACACACGTCCCACCATTCTGACAAAGATGGCTGGAACATTCACTGATTTCTAAAAAAAAAAAAAAAAAGAGTATATTAATAAAACATTATTTCATTTTAAAAGCAAAACATCTTATAAATACCGCAGAAAATGTGTACTGACTGTTAATTTTAGAATTTAATGTTAGAGATTTCAAAAATTAAAAATTTCACTTGGTATTTAAGTTTTCTTTGCAATGACCTGTATACCACCCTTTTACTGGCTAAAGTAACATACCAAGTTGACATCATTTGCCAGTAAAACCAGGAAGGCAATCGCAGTCAAAACTGCCATGATTATTTCTACAGGTGGCGCCCCTGGCACATGGGTTGTTCATGCATTCGTTGATGTCCACAAAAGAAACAAAATATATTTGTACCTTTCTTTTTCCATTGATTTTCTTATTGCAGTTCTTTGTACTTATCCCAGTCGTTATTATAGCAAATATATAATATTCACTATATTCTGCACAAACAGATTGCGTTACAAAGTTATAGAAAAGAAAGAAGCCATTATATTAACTTCTGATGGACCCAAAGTAATGAAAAGACTTTCATTGGTCTACCAGGTCATTCAAATTACACAAACTTATGGTTTGGTACCTACCGTTGCCACACCATGTCCCTTGGTAACCGGAAGAACAAGAACATCGGAACGAGGCCACCGAGTTCTCACACTTGGCACCATTTTTGCAAGGGTTGCTTATGCAGTGATTGGTAGCTGGAATAAATAAACATGTATGTGGCCACACTGTATAAAATTTCATGCCTACGTTTCGGGCTGATATCTTATTTTTAGTCATCCTTTTTTTTTTGGGGGGGGGGGGTTCACATTGAGTGGATTGGCAAATTTTATGTTTTTTTCACCATATATATATATATATATATATATATATATATATATATATATATATATATATATATATATATATATATGCATGCAGAGATACCAGTACAATATAATACCTAGAGTCTTCTTTCGTTTAATTACTATTTGGCCCACTGTTTGCTGAAACCAAACCTAAAAATCATGGGTGAGTTGCTCACTTTTTTCCTTTTGGGTATGCACAAGTAACCATACAACAGTAGCAACCAGTGCAGCGCATATGATTCCCACTAACACCAATGCTATTTGTAGCCGTCTATTGACTTTTGTCTTTGGTGGCTGTGTTATCCTGATATTGGGATCATTGTCATTGTTGGTTGGACGAGGCATTCTTAAACTCTGGTAAACACTTGGTGTCTCCTCTGGAGCAAGATCAACCTCGACGTTTCATATGTTGCGTTAATATAAGCGGCGCTTTGGCTTTGAGGGGTGGTAAATAACCCGATTCCTAGAAATGATTTAACCATAATCCCATTACTGAACTAGTGACATACGCCGTAACTCTTTAAGGAGTAGATTTTTCATCCATCATCAGCTAATATTAAAATAGTTTTCCTCCAACAGTTCGATGTCTATCAAGAACATCTTCATCAGGGAAATAGCCTCTGTCCCCCCACCCTTACTGCCCTAAAAGGCAGGTATGGGCCAGTGGAGATGGCTTCATTACTTTCAACATTAGCCGTTGAGTGAAGAAAAAATACGACCGTCCCTATAACATAACACAGCTGATGAAAATATTCTAGTTGTGACGGAACATAGAGTGTTTTTATTATTCCACATAAAATCATCTTAAAGTCCGTTTCAAATCGAATTAAAGTTGTTAAAATGGGAAGCCAAAATATATTTTTAAAGAGCATATAAAATATGCATTCCTCACAGGATCACATTGTTGCAAATATACTCAGTCAGTCAACATAATTTTATAGCTTAAATATCTTTTTTTTTAATCAACTCCAATTTACTCAAATTCGTGATATGAAGTGTAAGTTCTTGGATGCATACCTGTTCTGTCTGCCATGTTAAAATTCTTCGACGTTGAAGAGCTGTGCTGAAACAATAAAATGATGTAGAGTCACATCTGGCAAAATCGCCGCATTTTTGAAACGAAAAAAAATTAAAAACAGCATTTTGCATATACGACACAATTCACATTATCTTTTTCTAAATCACTACAGCGGTTTGAAAAAACATTTTATCATAGTTAACGTGCTTTAGCACTTTATTCCACATGTTGAGAATCTCTACCATTAATTGTATCATTATTACTATTATGAAATCGTTTTCAGAATTTTTGAAAAAAAAAAAAGCATTGACACAAGAATACAACATTGTCTTTATTTATTTAAAGTCATGATTAATAATAATAATGATAACCAATTATAGTCTATAATCCATATAAAATACCTAGTAGACTTTACAGGGGTAAAATGAACAGCTTTTACAGGGAAACAGTGCAACTGCTTTAAAATGGGTGTACATGTAAATGTATAGCTATTGTCGCAGAGAATTGATCCAGGCAGTTTCTAATAGCACCGATGTTTCTGATGAGTGATATTTAATACTTGTCTTAAGATCCACGCAGAGAGTGGAGTTAAGGTAGACACCAGGGTTTTGGTATTGGGTTCACGACATTGGTGCCTACTGGTAATTCAAGTTGTAGATTATATGTAAATATGTTGCTATGTGGTTGCGTGATTAAAAGAAAAACTTACTCTTCCCGTCATTTATTTTCAGTTTGTTGTTGCTGAGCCCGGCGCGAATGTCAGCCACACAGTTGATGGTTTTATCCATAGACGGTTTAGAATTTTGTATGTCATAGCAAGTATATATCTGAATACATCAGCGTACTTGTAGTATCCAAGTTTATGATGACGTAAGATGTCACCAAGTGGCAGGGTATAAATTCAAAACAAAAGTGGCCCAAGGACACTGCCTTGGGGCACCCAAAAGATCGGAAAGTATGCCATTTACGGAAATTTGCTGTGACCTCTCAGTGAGGTATGGATGAAGAAACGCAATGTTACTTTGTCATTTTCCCCGTTTGTGTTGACAATTTTATGTTCATATAAGTATACACCTGACACTGTAATTATACATTGGGGAAATGTGTTGAAAGTCATTTTTAACTGTACTTTAAAAAATAAGACAGTCTTTAAAGGAAGATTGCTGAGGACTGAAATGTTGTGATAGTCATGTTTTGAATTTGGCTCACAATTTAAATGATGTTATTTGTAGCTTTAAAATGCTTAAAGCCAGGTACACGTAGGCAGTTGCTGACCTTTTTGTGGTGATATCCTTATCTGCACGTTAATTGCCACCGTAACATACCTTAACCTATTGTGCCGAAAAAATATTTAAAGGTTATAAAGGTGGTTTTCATTGTATAACTGCACTGATAAATCGCCAGACTGCACAGTTTGTCTGATCAGTATGGATCTGTTCAATCATGAGATAATCTTGATCATACAGATCATACAACACCTTGGTCATTTATGTTGAAGTACATGTACATGCCGTTTTTGGTAGGTTGTCATGTTGTCAGCAATGGTACAGGTAGGTTATGACAATAGTAGGTTATGACAAAGGCGTTGTTTTAAAACTGATACCAACTGATAGCTGTGGCCATAGGACACTGCCTCGGGGCATCCGAAAAACATGTTATAAAAGACGAAATAGTATACCGTTTATCAAGCCGATTGCACTTCCTCGACAAGGTATTTAGGTGGTCCAACTTTCTAATAGCAATTACTCTTTCAATCACTTTTGAAAGAAATGAAAAAAATTATGCCGGTCTGTAATTAAGCATATTGTAAGTTTTTATGTACAGACACAGATGTGTCTGTACATATAGCCGTCATCTGCGTCTGTCGTCGCCGTCGTCGCTNACCCTTACCTTTTCTATAACTTAAAAATAATCTTTAAATAAAGTTCTCGTCGAATTTAAGTTATTGCTGTCTTTTGCAAATTGCTCATTGTTATTCAACTGGTCCAGTAAATATATTGTAAACATCGTGTATGACTTTTCAAGTCAGACCTTTGCAATCGATCCTGCTTCTCTTCACACAAAAATCCTGCCACTTCTTTTGAATACAATGCAAAATGTCACTCATTTACTTAAAATACATGTAAATCATTTTTTCTTTTGTTAACTACACAAACAGTATAACCTGACATATAATAGATTACATCTGAAAGGTATGGGAAATAAAATGACTCCCAGGATAAGCAAATCTCGTTTTCTTTCCAAGGAAATACATGGGGGACTAGAGAACAAGAGGAGTTTTACGGTTGTGCAGATATCCAGATCACCGATGATGACGCAAAACTGACAGTCAGTTCGACAATTGCGACTGGTGTAACAACAAGCACATTTCCAATTACTAGCAGCACAACTACCGCATCGGCCCTCCTGGAGACTGATTCAGCAGCGATTGAACCCTTGTCTTCCAAACCAACAAGTAAACAATGTGTGGGTTTACCTCCGTACGACAGGAACATAGCCATAAACGAATGGTGCACCGACCAGTGCAATAAGATACCAATGTACTGCCCCCCTACTATGTGTATCTGTGAATATTAGCTCATCCGCCGCACGAAGTCCTATGACGCCACCCAATTTTGGACAAAACACCGCGGATACCTGTCATGATTTACCTGGCGATAGTAACCAAATCATTTGACTTACCAACTGCCAGTTTTTATGAACAATAAATGCTTGAAATATTTTTTTCCTAATTTTGACCGATAGCTTCCTTTGAATTTTTTAATAACCCGTCTTTTTTCTTTGTGGATCAACTTATCAAATTTGCGTCATCATTGAGATAGGCTAATTAAAATTGACATTTCAACATTTAGGATTTCAGACCTCATAAGTACAAACAAATAAGGAAATATTGTTTTACTACGTTCCGCATGCTCTATAATGATTGGCACGGCTATTAACTGGAGACAAATATGTTAATGAGGTTTGTCATCGAAATAAACATTTCCGTCACGGGAGACAGAAGTCGCCGTATCGGAAGCCAACGGCACTCTCGTGGCTTTTTGTCCGAATAAGATGTTAAATTGTATTTTTTTTGCACCACCTTTACTCCAGCAAACCCTGAAACGTAAACTTCCCCTCTCTTCTTATCACAGGAAAATGCCCGATTCATGAAGCATAACATCGATTGTTGGTATTATCACCAACTTGATGGATATATACGATAGGTTAAACTGACGTCATTGATGACGAGACTAGCATAGTGACCAATCTAAAAACAAATATCATGAAACTATAATTTGGATATCAAAATTGTCATCAATCACGATAGCGAGACAGTCATGGCAATAAACACCACTTCTTCTTTAGATAAGATCTATGGTGACCCTACCGGTCCACGGTGAGATGACCCTTGGCAATTGCCCCCCCTCCCCTTAACGCTACCTCCACTTAATGCAAGATCGAAAAATAAAATACGTGACATACCCTTAACATATAAAAGGAGCCTTATTTATTAAAAAAAATTAGCTTATTTAGATGAATACTTTAAGCGGTAACGAAGATATCTCTTCACACAGATGAACAAGGAAATATGAACATGAGTGATTCATGTTCCTGTGCTGACCGATAGTTTGACGGCTTAACACATGTAGCCTCTTTCATTTGATATAAGCAGCCAGATTTAAAATCAATACAGAGGAATCTGGGTTGTGTGCACAGTTAAATTCAGTTTTAATAAAAACGGAATTGACTCCAACTGAGGGTGAACTTCCGTGATGCTATGGTCACTTCACGCTTCAGTGTCTTGTCCACGACTTCATAGACCAGATCTCATGTGTCACTTCCTCGCTGATTGCGATACGGCTACCTTGATCTTCAGTTATTTGACTCACGTTTAACTCACCTAGATTTATGGTGCCGTCTGAATCACAAATCACCAAAAATTAATATCTCTTATCAATGTGTCACTTAAATTTGCTATAAAAGGGCTGAACTACCCCAGTCAACCCAGAAAAAGAAATTTAGCAAGACACTACCGAGCAAAAGTATTTTGTGTAGAGTATCACTGGAAGAGACGACAATGTTGATGAGCTTGTATTTCACCCTGGCGTTCGCACTTAACGCCTTACCAAGTGTATTTGGCCATGGTCGCTTGATTGAGCCTCCATCCCGATCTAGTCTGTGGAGATTTGAAGAATTCGTTGACTTAGTGACACCAAACTACAACGACAACGAGCTTTTTTGTGGAGGAGTTTTCGTGAGTATTTCATAAGATATTAAATGTAAACATAACCAATTGCATAAGTCAAAATCTATAATCTATATCCTTACATCCTCAGTTTCCTAGTTTGTTGGATGGAGCTCATGTATATTCATTATCTATATATTATGCTTTGATAATTATTCTTTGGAGTACTTTCTCTAAAGGGAAAGCGGGGACGTCTCTCTCTCTCTCTCACGGCTCTGCATATTTAGGAATAGTTGGCAAAACGCACTAAAATTCTGTAATAATTGAGCTATCTAAACCATACAATTAATTGCTAACCTCATCTTAGCCTAATTAGTTAAAAAAAAGTATTCATTCTCTTTTTAGAGACAATATCAGCGCAACGGCGGCAAATGTGGCGTGTGCGGGGATCCGTGGGACGAACCATCACCGAGGGCTAACGAAAACGGCGGGATTTATGACTTTGGAATCACATCACGTTACTACAAAAAGGGGCAAGTTTTCACCACAGAGGTCGACTTGACTGCCAATCACAAGGGGTGGTTTGAATTCCGCATTTGTCCCAATGACGACCCTTCTGTCCAGGTTACGCACGAGTGTCTCGATCAGCATCTTCTCCAACTTGCCGACGGCTCCGGGACAAGATGGGAAGTGAACACAGACGAAAACAAAGTGTTTGAGCTTCGACTTCGTTTGCCATCTGACCTCCTCTGTAACCACTGTGTTTTCCAGTGGAAATACCACACAGGTAAGTAGCCCTATCACATGTATTTTGGAATTATCTTCACGTAGTACGCATGTCCTTAGCCATGAACAACAACAACAATAATAAACATGCAGCTAAAATAATTTGCAATCAGCTAATTCTGGCAGTTGCCCGTAAAGCCCATCAATTGTACTTACCTTTTTTGTTTGTTTCTTATAAACAGGTAACTCATGGGGCACAGATGACCAGGAAGAATTTTACGGTTGTGCAGATATTCAGATTAGCGAAAATGGTGCCGTGCCGTCCACCACGACGGCAAAGCCTACCACTGGCACAACTAGCACAACAGCGTCAACTGTCAGCACAACCACTGCAGCCGTCTCCACAACACGTGTACCTACCAGCACAACCGCACCAACTACCACAAGCACAACTTCCAAGCCAATTCCCACATCAAGTGTACCTACCAGCACAACCACATCAGCAACCAAAAGTACAACTACCAAGCCCATTCCCACATCAAGCAAGGCTACCACCACCGCGCCTGCATCCTCAAGCACAACAACCGCCACTGTCTCGTCCAGCACACCGGCGGCATCCAACTTGATTTGTGTGGGCGTGCCACCATATAACACTCATCTTGGAGTCAACGAGTGGTGTACAACTAGCTGTAATGCTGTACCGTCGTACTGTCCCCCTACTATGTGCAGCTGTCGCAGTCCACCGCCGCCCGTTGAAACGGAAAAAGATGATGAAGCAAGCTCACCCGAGACCGGCACTCCAGTTGATGAACTGCCAGATAAGGTTCGCTGTGTTGCCGTCCCACCTTATGACAAAGATGTCGGAATTAACGAATGGTGCACAACCAGCTGTAATGCTTTCCCAGTGTACTGTCCCCCTACTATGTGTGCTTGTTCTGCATAACATGCTTGTTCCAAGTATACGCTCTTTTAAGTAAGCCGATTATGCATGAATCGAAAGAGCATTGAAATCGAATCCCATCATTCCATATATATTATTAATCGTTGAAAGTTTTGACAAATTTCAAAAGCAACAAAATGGCTTGCTTTCAGGTATTCTTGCATAAATGTAAGGCTTCTTATTTTAACATAAAATTTGGGGAAGACATTTACTTAAAGCAGACCATTTCCGTCCTTAAACGTAGCTTATGTTTGCAATCAGTGCTCTGACAAATCGTTTTCTCGTAAAATTTGTGAGGGATTTTTAAAATTTTCTCCTTTTATACAACTTATTAAATTTTGAATATGATGTGAATTAACTTTCTTAATATTATTTTATGGATATAGAAAATACAGCATTCTATTTTTATGATTGAAAAGAACTTTGATATACATATATCTTTATATAAATTTAAATATCTGTATTTTAAAATACCAAAGGATATACATTGTATGCTACTTTGATATTCATCCTGTATCAGTTTGTCATATATTTTTTCAAATAAATACCCTTATTTTTTAAGAACTTGTTTTTTTTTTTTTTTTTTTTTTGTTTTTTTTTTTTGGGGGGGGGGTCGGGGGGTGGGGTCCAGGAATAAAATGCTTCAAATCAAACACTCAAGTTAAACACACAGCGTTAGGGGTAAAACAAAATTGTTTGTAGCACTACTAGAGCGGTAGATGAGAGTGATAGCGCTTCTCCAGATACATGGTGTGAATTTACTATTAAGCAGCGGTGCTGAATTTGATGTCAATTGGATTTCTATTGTTTTAGAAGAAAGTTAGATGATGTATAAAAGAATCAATCACCTGTTTTTTCTCAAAATTGTCTCAATATTACGAACTTTGAATTAAAAACAGCATAAAAATAACCATAAACGCTCCTTCGTACTTTATATTGTTGACCCGTAAGTGAACGTCTTATCTAATATACCTGCACATTAGCGAAGGGGCCAGACTAGAAAGCAAACTTTCTTATCGGTTTTGTCATTTTCACGAGGTCAAAAACTGCCTGCTGCAAAAACGTGTTGGCGAAACACGTTATTTCAACTCTTATCTCAATTATTTATCCTGAGTTCTAGGTCGTTCTTGCCTAAATACCTTCGTTGGGAAGTTGTTATTATCAAACTACTAAATCAGAATCATTTTCCTTTGGAGCAAAGTTTGATAAATGTTCACAATAAACAAATAAAGAATTAGGTATTAAAACTTTAATTGCGTCACTGCACTCCGGTTAAAACTATTTAAAAAGCGTTTGCTTCCTTTGAAATGTAAGAGCCTGATGTTGCTATGTAAAAAGGTATGCTGGGAGAGAAGAAGTCTCACATGATGCTATCATTTCTCTTTTCCATAATTATAAGCCTATCTCTTACTTTAAGAGTCTACCATATAGATACATCAAAAGGTGCACTTTCCCCTTGATATCGCCTCATAATAATTTGATATAAATATTCTCAACTTTAGTTTTTAATAAGTAAAATGTCACTGGTGTACCAATGTCATATCTCAGGATGAAGATTGTCTTTTTCTAAAAGGTTTAACAAAGAAATGACTATATCGCTAAAATCGCTGTGATAAGAACAATCATTTTATCCACACTCACGAACATACATTGTTAAAATTCCCGTCAACATTTTTAACTTTAAAATGTGGAGCACCATAGCTGCACAATTGTGAAGTGAGATCTATCGAAGTATATAAATAAATATTCCAAATCTGGAAAACATAATAATTGTACTTACCAGTGCGTTTGCAAAGTGGTGTTTTGAAACAGCCTTTTTTCTAATGTGACAATGTGCACGTTTGTTGACAATAACACGTTCGCTCCCACGCTGAAACTAAGCAGTATTACTTCCTGGTTCACAAACGACGAGAAAAATATACGACGTTGCAAAAAGTTTGCAACTAAGAGCGGTTGCTTATTTTTCTGGAAGGGGATTTACTCCGAAATCGGAGCTACGTACATGTAGAAGTCAGGTCTTGATTTTTTTTCTTTTTCCAAGAAAAATAGTACACCAGCAGCTTCACGGATGGCGGTCACATTTTTCACGACGTAGCTTTTCTGGTGGAGATAAAAAAAATCCTAATAGATTGCGGTAGTTGAGGTGCCTCTGTGTACAACTAAAGCAATGCATATAACGACGTGTGACGGGATTCAATAGTTCATTTCTGTGTGGGATGGTCCGCCTTTGCAACAAACATTTTAAACATTTTATTAATTTTCAGCATTTCCCCCTGCATCACCAAAGTAGTATATATATATCTCGCAAAAAAAGTAACCATAAATTCATTATGATTACAGTAGCTGTAACTTTTTTTATTTCACAAGAGATTATTTTAAAAGAGAAATGGATGTGAATAGCAATGATAATAATAATAATACATAATTATATAATTATATTTTATAGATAATACCCCATTATATACATTTCAATTCACTTTAAAGTTATTTACAATATAAATTTTCAAAACTTGAAAAAAATACATGTATTATGCCATAGTTTTAGTAACTAGCTTACTTTAAATCGAAATAAATTAACTACGACAATAATAATAGGAAATTTATGACATTATAAACATAAAAACTATTTAAGTGCGGTTTAAAACTTTAAGACTAATAACCAGTCGACAAGCTTTGGGTTTAACTTATTTTATCTCATCCCAAGCAATAACAGGGTAGCTAAAATGGATTTGGAGGAGCCCGAGTGAGACTCCTTAAAGAAAGAAGGAGCTTAGAATCGATAGACTGGTCACGAGACTAGCCAGACAACTAGGCATCTGCTGGAGCTTGGATGGCTTCGAAGACGAGTAAAGGGGGTCATCTGAGGGAGATGAGAGAACCCGACACTGAACTGTAAACGAGAAATGAGATTTTCGAAAAAAAAAAAACAAAAAAAACAATGGCATGATATCTTATGTGAAATCACTCCACTGGATGAAAGGGAACATGCATTCCTTAACTATGGTAAACATTTAAATTTTAATATCCCAATAACAGAAAATTTTGTCCCGACTCGTGATCCAGAAAATCTGACAAAATATTAATTCTGACATAACACTTAATGCAAAGTTACAGTACTGAAATTTAAATCTGACAGAAAGTTTTCATAACCAAATATCATCAAAACACAAAATGAAAAATCATTGTTATTCATCTGACAGCAATATGGTGTCAAACTTTTGTCTCTCACTCTCTGCATTTGGCTCAGTCAGCTAAAAGAGGTGACACATTTTAAACAGTTTGTTATGAGATGCATTTTCAATAGCAAATAACTCCAGCATCTTCACTGTGCCCGCAATTATGAATCCCCCAACCGTTGTGAGAACATGATGCAATGTTGGATTCGGATCCTGTGCAGTGGACATCGTCCAACCATATTTTTCCACTACCTGACCCAAAATACGCACTTTGTTTGCCAAGTGCTCTGGAATATGGAAGATTTAAAGACCTGCAGAAAACTTGGGCATCTGTGTTATCCCAGCTGTCATCGCAAACTGTTCCCCAACTTCCATTATGATACACTTCAACTCTGCCACTGTAGTTTCCAATGGTAATTGTTCCAACAAGACGGTACAGGGATCCGTACAGCAAAGCTAAAATGTTCAATGAAAATCTGTTTAAAGAGTGAGTTTTTCAGTGATTATCAACTGAGTGCACTTGTGTGTGTGTGTGTGTCAGAGAGATTCATATTTTTTTATGATATGATTGAAATATAGTATTCAAATTTTGTATAGCCTAACATGTGACCACCATCTGTCATTTTACCCACACTCTGACAAAACGGATGAAATCAATATATTTCCAGAAACTGCCCGAACCTGATTCACAATTCCGGCCGGTGTATCCAGAACGGCAGTTGCAAGAATACGAGGAACTTTGACTGATGCACGTGGCGCCATTTTGGCAGGGCTGGCTGTGACATTGGTCTCTAACTGTAACAAAAATGACGAGGCACTGAAAATGTTGAACAATCTAGTGTCATTGGAAATGCATCAATGTCATTAACGGGATGACCGATAAAGATATTTACGATTCGTCCTTCACCCCTGAGTTCACCAAACTCACCGGTGCCAAATACACATGTTATGCTCAAATGTATACGCAGTTAGAGATTTCATACGTCATAATATACATGTAGAATTTGGGGTATAGGACAACCTATTTGAAGTCAAAAATGGTACAGGTAGTACGTTACATTTTCACCTTGGCAATGTGTCCCGTAGTACCCGACAGAACAAAAACATCGATAAGAGTTCACCATGTCAACACACGTTCCATTATTCTGACAAGGATGACTGGAACATTCATCGATACCTAAAATTAAAAAGATATAGTAACAGATATTATTGCACGGAAACTTTGACATCATTGTTATCCCAGTCTTCATCGCAAACTGTTTTCAACTTCCATTATGATACACTTCAACTCTTCCACCGTATTTGCCTTTGATATTTATTCCAACAAGACGGTATGGGCGACGGGACAAAGAAGCTGGAATATTCAAGCAAAGCGATTTTAAGTAATGGTCCACTTATGCACTTGCACGCAAACGTGAGTGCACGAGTGTGTGTGTGTGTGTGTCAGAGAGATGATATGATGGAAATAGTTTTCAAATTTTGCATACCCCAACATGTGACCATTTATAATCCACTTCTATTCTTTTTACGTTAGCATTATATATCATTTTACCCAAACTCTGACAAAACGGATGTAATCGATAAATTTATTCCTAGACACTGCCCGAACCTGATTCACAATTTCTGCCGGTATACCCAGAATGGCAGCTGCAAATATACGTAGAAGTTTGATTCCTACATGTGGCGCCATTTTGACAGGGCTGGTTGTGACAATAGTCTCTAACTGTAACAAAAATGACAACGAACTGACAATAGTGAACAATCAAGTGTCATTGGAAATGCATCAATGTCATTAATACGATGACCGATAAAAATATTTACGCTTCATTCTTCAAAGTTCTTCAGAGTTCACCGAACTTAGTGAGACCGCGGCCAATTACACGCATACTATACTAAAATGTATACACAGAGACCTCATACGTAATAATATACATGTAGAATATTGGGTAAAGAACAACCCATTTCAAGTAAATAAAAAAAAGTACAGGGAGAATGTTAAATTTCACCTTGGCAATTTGTCCCTTGGTACCCGGCAGAACACAAACAACGATAAGAATTCACCATGTCAACACACGTTCCACCATTCTGACAAGGCCGGCTGGAACATTCATTGATTCCTAAAGTTAAAGAGATATAACAGTAACTGAAAATACTGCAAGAAATTACAATATTAAAA
Organism: Lingula anatina; assembly: GCF_001039355.2. The sequence goes on along the minus strand of NW_019775383.1, from coordinate 300,903 downwards.
TAGTGATTTCGCACACGAAGCAATGTTACAAATGGCTGTACTCACTCCACTCCAAATGGCTATTCTAATGCACAAACTCATGTAAAGTTTGCATCGGTCTTGTTACAATGAAAGAAACGTCAGTACTAACTAAAATCTGGTTGATTTAAAAATATCACCATTTTGTCTTTTGTTTTCATAAGATATCCTACCTAGCTGGCAGTACGTTCCGGTAAAACCACGAGGACAACTGCAGTGAAATCCACCATAGCTGTTTTGACAGGTGGCACCAATGGCACATGGGTTGTTAAAACATTCATTTATATCTGGAAAGAAACATAATACCATGTCATTGAGTAATTAGTTGAGAATAAGTTATAAATGTTTAATTATATTTAATGAGCCAATGGCCTATCAGCATTGTTTCAATTAAAGACATAATGACATGCCATATGAACCGGACGCCTGGCGACCTAGTTTAGTCACCTTCGTTATCTTGTCTAATCTTGAAACGAGACTCTTAAAGGTACCGCACATATATACCCTATTCATTATTTGATTTTATCTTTTTATCTTAATTACAGTATATGTCAACTTATATCCATATTTTCCTGGGATCTGGATTATAAAATATTGTTTTACGACCGGGTTCAGAGCAAAACTTTATTGAACAATGAAGTTAACTGTAGCTGATATCTTGTCTTAATACAACATATAAAGCCTTATTTTATAAGCAACAATATAGTGTGCATGTACCTACCGTATTCGCATGTTTCGCCTTGAAAACCGGAAGTACAAGAGCAACGAAACGTAGTTGCCAAATTTACACACAAGGCACCATTTTTGCAGGGTGAGCTAAGACAATGGTCCACCCCTATAAATTTAGGCAAAACGAATGCGTTGAAGCTTAACTCTTCACCAAGTGTTGCAGTTTTTAAAGACCATCAGCATTAACGAATTTCCTTAATTATTTATCTGTGGGGGTAATTATTTCTATGGAAAGTCAACAGTTACATGTGCTTCTTAACGTCAAATCAATGCCGTTGCCTCGATTTTATCAAACAGAAATAACGAGCAATGTATGCAGCCGTTTGACAATTTACTGCATTTTTCTTACCTTTACATCAAACAGCTATGAGATGCGAGATATAAGATTTTATGCAATCGTAAACATACAAATTAAAAGCACTTTTTTGTTGTTAAATGAGAGACTGCAGATGGGTAAAATCTATTTAACTACTTTTTGGGTACTTTCATATTTAAAATTATACAGTCAATCGGTAAAAAAACGACGGTGTGCAGGATGGGGACACTCAGACAGCTATGAAGGGAGATGAGTCATTTTCCACAGATTCAACTTTCTTTAAATAATGACCGATACTGCACTCTGATCGAGACAGAATTGCTTTAGTCGTGTCGTCCTTATTTGTTTCACAGTGATACCCGTATATCCAGATGGACAGCTGATAGAATACAGGACAGCATGTTCACTACCTACTGTTTTCACAATATGTGCCTTGGTAATCCAGGGAACAAAAACATCGGAACGAGGCCACTGAGTTCTCGCACGTGCCGCCATTTCTGCAAGGTTTGCTTAGGCAATGGTCGGTCACTGAAATACATACAGTTGTGTATGTATTTATACAGTCAAGTCCCATGATATTAACAGTTTACCACGCCACATGCACATTAAAAGTTGATTTCCTCTCGCAAAAATTAATGAATATATATTTTTACCATTCACAATGGAAAACCCTTCCTCCTTTCCTTGTTTAATGTATTTTAATACTTAAAATACACTTAAAGGCAACTTCAACAATTGATAGCATAAAACATACTGTAAATGATAAAATGAACGTTAACGAAATACCAAGACGGTAGGTACTTTTAAAATTCTTTGTCAAATATTTCCAATACAACAATACTTAAAATCTCATGCATCATCTGTCCTTTACTTACAATTTGAACCATTCCTTGATGAAACCAAACTCTCATTATTCAGGTCCTGTTCTTGGCCTATTCCCTTAGGGTTAAAGGCAAGTGACCAAGCAACAATAGCAACCAGTGCGGCACATACTATTCCTACTATCACCAATGCAATGAGCAACCGCCTGTTGATCTGATACTTTTTTGGCTGAGTTATCTCTTTGGGAGGTGTAGTTCCTCTCTCGATTGGCTGAGAAATTCTTAAACTCTCGTACACATTTGTTGTCCCCGCTGGAGCAAGGTTCACATCCGGTGACGATCCGTACGCTACATTCGCATAAGTGGCGTTTTGATTTTGAGGACTGGCAATTCCTTTATTATCTAGAAAATGTTACAGTATGATTTCATAATTTAATTGACAAATTTAGCTGTTTTAAACCAATTTGCACGTGCATCAGATTGATAACATGAAGCAAAGATGTATGTATTTATATAAACAATCTGAAAGAAAAATTACTGATTTGATTCACTTCTTTCAATGTTTTCTAAAACAGGACAAATATTCCTGTATGCATTCTCACTCAAATTCCCAATTCTTTAGCTCAAATTTAATATACATTTCCAATAGTAAAGATTAAACACTAGTGGGAGCATACCTTTTTTGTCTCTCATATTTACATTATTCCAAAGTTAAAAAGGGTTCTGAAATAAAAAATGCATACATTTACAAATTATGCAAAATACATGTGCCCGTGATAGTCATTAACAATGTTCTCGTAGTTTTTTATTATCTGCTTTACTTAACAGAAAATATGAATATTCTCTTTTTGTTTTTCACAATAGACAATGCAGTAATCCAATAACTACAAAAACACTATGATCAATACCGCCCACCGATCTTTATTTTTATATTGATCAGTACAAGATGACACAGATCAATTACTCTGATATGAGGGACATTAAATACATAAAGGACGTAAATGGGGTAAAATATTTGAAAAAAACAATAATAGAGATGCGAGTGTCAATGGAAATACTTATAAAAATGTATTCGATGTAGTCGGAATATTTGCGGCATTAGACATATATTCTCATTCTTTGACTCGTCGCTGCACTTGTATTGTGTTTCCTACCATCTCTATTAAAAATACAATTCCAAACGAATCTGTATCATTTATTATGACCTGTGTTCATTCTATCAATTTCCAAAACACCTTTCGTGCAAAATATCTTTTTGCGTCCTTTATATTACCACTTGGCTGTTTTTTTTTCTGAGGGGATATCTCAATATGTAAAGACTTCACACTTAAAATGTTCCCTAAATTCGAAAAGAAATAACAATATCTGGTACGCAGCCTTATATAAAAATCCCAAATATCTTTAAAGGGGTACAGAAAACACATGACTTTTTTTAAAGCCTTTAATGCAGTTTAAATATGATCATAAACAACCTGCTTACTCCCCAATGTATTTGGATATCATTGATCCGTAGGTATATTATCTAATCCTTGCACAATAGAGAACTAATATGTAAACACCCTTATCGTTTTTGTCGTATCAATGAGGTCAACGAATACCTATTGGATAAAATGTTGAGCAATACATTTCACATCGTGTATGTCAAAGTTTCATTCTTTGTTTTAGATTAATCTTTGACGAACGATTTTCGTTGATTACATATGTTGATTGCTTCAGAGGTTTGATACCGTAGGATATATTTCCTAATCTACTTAGATAATTTAGAAATAAACATTGTCATATCGATTTCAAATTAAGATCTCCCCTCGCCTGAATAGCTATCAACGCCGATTAAAACCATATTTTATTTAAACCGGTGCCAGGAAACTTTCGTGAGAGGCTTGCTTTTTATTTTAATTGAAACATTGTAATTAGGGGCTTAAACCTTCTAATAAAAAAGTACCATGATAACTTTCACGATAACTTTCAATTATCTACTGATTTACAGAGCTATATCAAAAACCGACCATTCTCTCATATCATACCGATTCACAAAGCAGCAAAATCGATAATAAATGCTTGGCCAGAGGGTGCGGAGTGGTACCTGTAAATAAAACTATAAAATGGGGGTTGTGGTTACTTTTATTGTGCTTATATTAAGATAAGCATTTTACACCAACAAAGCTGGAAAAGGTATACCGCTAAAAGGAATATATTTATAACGCATGGAGCCCTAAATTGTATCGAAGGCGATTCTTTGGATTGGAAGGTACCGGTAGCCTCTAATAAAAATCCCATTATTGAGGTTGATATCAGACATTATTATTTGATACACAAAATGTGCAGAATGGCAAACCTTTATTTACTTACACAAAACCAATGTAATGTTGCAGAATAGAGATTGGCTGGTTTTCAAACGTTAAACAATGAGATTGCATATCTAAAATCACTATGATGAGGAACGATATCTAATCTGCCTCATGTTTTGACGACTGCATAATAAGGTTATAAATCAATATAGATGTGCAAAGCTGACCCAAATATGACGAGAGCGCAGACCTCCGCCAAGGCAGCAAATTATGAGTATTATTGATTATTGATTGATTATTGATCTGGATCACCACCAAAAACTTATCATTCTAAGTTAACCCATCTCTGACCTACCCTGAAAATTTCACCAAAATCTACCCACAACTTTTTGAGTTATGTTGATGATTGATTTTTGATTATTGATTGATTATTGATCCGTTACCACCAAATACTAAATATATCCTCATTGGCCTACTTCTGTCCTACCCTGAAAATTTCATCAAAATCGGTCCGTAACCTTTTCAGTTATACTGATGACAGACAAACAGACAGACAAACAGGGGTGAAAACATGGTGGAGGCAACAATGACGACAACATATATATTCAAATCTTACTCAAACCTACGTCAATCACCCTTTTTGCTTACTAGCGCATATGAATCAGCATATGTATTTAAAAGGTTGATAATACGCACGTTTTGTTGACAAGTAAGCGGTATCTCTCATACACCACAATTGTCCGTCCTGGTTGATTGCGTGTACACCACTTAACCCGAAACAATATGTAGCATATCACCTCACGTCAGCCTAACATAAGTGGGTGCACATCTTTGGGGGTCCAAACTCCATACCGGAAATCCTCAAAGAAGCACTTGTTTATATGCTCTATGAGATATTAAACAATTAAGTCCTCAGACATGCTATAAAACTAAAAAATAATTAAATAAACTACCAGTCAGGTGAAAGAGCACCTGTAAATTTACAGTGTATTCGGTAACAGTGGACCACAATGCAACTGGTTTTCTCTTGTGGACGTCAAATTATCCTGCTAATGATATGTGTTAGTTGAGCCGCCTTGACATACTATACCAGTACATTTAAAGCATTGATGACGAGTGCAATTGCTCAATTATGACTTGTCAGAGCAATATTTAGTAAACACAAGAAAGATAGAAAGGTAAATGGTCAACTGCGTTTTTTTTTCTATGAGAATGATTTTTTAATGACTTTGGAGCTAGAAGATACACTTTCTGCTATTTCCGCCTCCCATACATGCGTCATTATATACTAAATTACATTCGGTTTCGCCTTGATTGTCACCTTGAAATCAGTTGTTATTAAATAAAAAACAAACATTTTCAAATGATGTCTCATTGTATTTGCAAAAGGTGATTTTTGTGGTTATTACGAATGCCCTCACGACAACCCTCGCTTAATCACAGTAAGATCGTATTTTTAAACTGAAATGTGAACACTTATGAAACACAATATCTTTCCCTGACGTAACCAAGTAACATAAAGATGTAATATTTTTTTTACCAATGTAAGTGAATGAAATATTCATAATCAATCAAACGACTGACCAATCAGAGGAAAGGACACATGTAACCAATTAGATGATGAGCAATATGCAGATTACAACGAAATTGCAAGTTCTGATGTAATTTTGGAGGAAATTGGTATTCAAAATTCAAATTAAATAATTGTTCAATTACTAACTTTCACTTTCAAACAAAATGTTGTTTTGCAGAACTCAGGAAAATGCAATGGACCTCTGCTGCAAGGACATTGATCTGAGCTAATATCAATATATGTATAAACAGTAAATTTTAAGTTTATTTATGTCTGGTCCATCCCAGTGTACCACAAACTTTCATAGTCCCATTCATAACAAGAAGAAGACAAGTAAGACTATCGATTGTTCGTGATTTGGCCAAACAAGGCCGCTTTTATTATATAAACTCACTATCCTAATAATTTTAACAATACTAACGATGTAGCAAATTGTTGCCCGCATTAAATGTTATGGCCTTAGGGATAAAAATTATATATGAAATATTCAATAAGACTCATCATCCTAAAAATTATGATGTGACGAGTCAGCAAAAGTTTTTATTTTCAAACAACAAACTTTCCTATGATAAGAGGTCTCACCTTGTGAGTTTGTCCAACGGTACCTGACAGAACACAAACATCGATAGAGCGTCCCACCAGGATTGCAGCCCATGCACTAGTGATTAAGTATGCCAATTGTCGCGATTAAATCTTGTTCAGGGATGCAGTTCCGCACCATACCGATTAGAAATAGAATATAAATAGAACTAGAACTTGTTAAATTGATGATAAAAGTTTTGATTGACTCGCGCATATACACGGCAACGAGAAATATAAAATCTGATATATCCCAGGGGGATTTTTCTTGTTTTAAATCACATAGGTAGGTGCATTGATGAATATTTAGACGAAGCAAAATCTTAATTTTGGTATGTGGATGATAATAAACACTTGGAGTACCCTTGAAGATGCTTCCTTCGAGATAACATTGCACTGCAAAACACGCAATTCCAGAATGACATAAAGATACCGTGTACCTAAATTATCCAATTTAAAGGCCACACTTTTTATTTTTATGGATGACATCCTGCGCGCGCACCAATTTTCGTCCGTTCTCCCCCAAAAAAAAAAAAAATCCCCTCCCCCCCCCAAGGAAGTCGGTTGTCGCAAACGTCGTTATTGAATTTGCCGGAAAATGCAATCGGCAATCCTCGGCTAGTTTCGCAAGCTCCAAACTGTCATTGTCGACTGCGGAGACATCCGAGTAGTTCTGAGTGCGGAAAATGAGCTTTCTGCGCATGCGTATTATCACCACGTGGAAATATGGCCGCTTTGCCGTCAAATTCATCTCTAGCATTAATTTCAAAATACACGACAATTAAAGTCATAAAGAGAATGGGGGCCATCGTTTTGGATTGGTTTGCCATTGATATTGGACATGGAGATATCACCTTTTTACAATTATACGAAAGGCTGGCCGCGGCCAGCGATCATCGCCCGGAAAAATTCAGTGACATTCTGTCCAAAGCAGCACATACCAGGTATTTTCTGTAGCGAAAAAAGGGTCGACAAGAGCGTCGTGGTATTTAATTGGTGGACTGAAGGTCGGACAGGCCACCCGATAGTTGGCTGCTACGTGTGAGTCGAAGTAGACAAAATGGCATCGACCGAAATACCTTTTTTAGATTTGGTAGTATGAAGCATAGGCCTATCTTTGCTTCATTTTTTTAACAATTCTGTGGAGTGTTTACAATGCTTTAATTTTCTGAGAGTACAAATAAAGACACACTGTTTATTTGATATTTATTTTATTGATTGCTATACCAACAGAATGCATGAAATAACCTTAAATAGATTTGGTAATATGCAGCATATATATTCATGACTTTTTACCTTTCTACGAAGTAGGCCCTATTCACAATGCTTTAATATTTTGAGAGCATGGATAAAGACATATTGTTAGTTTGATAGGTGTTTCTGTAGTAAATTAGTGTTTCCAGCTGTGTACTGAAACATAACTTTTCTTAAGCAGTTTTTTTTTTGGACTGTTTTTTTTTCGCCCACTCGCACCGATTTTGGGGTCCCCAGAGGATGTCATCCATAAAAATAAAAAAGTGTGGCCTTATTGCTATTTCATGGTCTCACTGGTGTTACGTCAGCCTACCGATACAGGGTCGCTTGTCACCTTGGTTGATGAGTCAAAAACCATACCTCAGTCCGACATAATAAAAACAACATTAGCTTCGGTTTAGCATTTAAAACGAATTTATTGAAATCTAAAAAAAAACACTCAATATAGTAGAATGTATGTAGACGTAGGTAAATTAAATTTTACGAATTTTTCAACCATTTCCCCTGAACCATATAATTGTAGGTAGATTTTAAACAAAGTCTTTAAAGATAGTTGCTGAAAATACATTTTGATAAACAATGTGTTGATTTTCACATTCTACGTATTCTTGAATTTGTATCATAAGGTAATTTCCCAAAAAGATATACATAATAACTTGCTTTCTATTACAGGTTTTCCGATGCAAATGTCAGTTATGTCACGCACTGCTTAAATGCACATACGAGGTATAATCCTAAGCTACGCTAAAAAGATGCATTCTACTCTTACTCTAAACTAAAACGCTATTTCAATAATAATGCAAAATTGATAACATTGACCATAAAATATTTGATGCTATTTTAAACAGTCTTAAAAACTAATAACCATGTATCAAGCTTCGATTGTATACAGGCAATATCAGACTTATTAAAATGGACTTAGAAAAACCCCGGTGAGTCGCCGTTAAAAGGAAGAATTAAACATAAAACAACGGGCTGGTCACGTGGCTGGTCAGAGGAGGTACCGATGTTACTTGGAAGTGATTTACGAACCCATCACACTTGACCAATGCTCCACTCTGACATGACATAATTTATGTAAGGGTAAAGCACTGGTTAGTAAATCTGCGGTGATTTTTTTTTTTTTTTTTTTTTTGCATGAACAAAATATCAACAAATAACAAAATTTAAAAAAAAATTGTGAAAATTGTGGAAAAAACAGAGTGCGGATATGTTACTTTTCTCTCCCCCCGTATAAGGTTCACTAAGCCACTGACTAGGATGGGGGAATTGACGCTTTTCTAAATAGTCCGTTTTAAGATGCATAGTCAAAAACAAAGAACGCCAGCGTCTTCACCGTGACTACAGTCTTCAACAGCCCAACCGTTGTGACGACATGACCCAATATTGGATTCTGAGCCTATGCAACCGACATTGTCCAACCAAATGGTTCCTTTACCTTGCCCAAAATATGCACGTTCTACAGCAAGTGCGTTGGAATATGGAAGATTTAAGGACTTGCAGAAAACTCTGGCATCAGTGTTATCCCAGCTGTCATCACAAACTGTTCCCCAGTCTCCATTATGGTACACTTCTACCCTACCACCGTATTTGCCATTGATATTTATTCCAATAAGACGGTACGGGTGACGGGAAACAAAAGCTGGAATGTTCAAACAAAACATTTTTAAAGAGAGAGTATTTCATTTATGATCCATTTATCTTCGCTTTATCTTTTTTGTGAGCTGTATTCTGTCATATCATGACTAAATAATATTGTCCTATCATTCGGTATTTAATAAAGCAAAATTTTATTCTATTCCATTTGCGTTAGAATAACATCTCCTTCCAGACACAATCTAGTGAGTTATATCAAATTATATTTCATGTTTTTCGTTTACCTGATTCACAATTCTTGCCTGTATATCTGGAAGGACAGCTGCAGGAATACGTGAAAGTTGCATTCCTACAAATGGCGCCATTCTGACATGGTCGGCTGCGACAATGATCTACTTCTGTAACAAATAAGGTGATTTTTGTTATCATGCTCTTGTTACTTTTATTGTCCTTTATCGCGTATGTAATTCGTGAAATGCATGATCTTAATCATTTCATGTTTCATCGTACAAATTATATCTATAATAAGTCTCACCTTTGCAGTTTGTCCCGTAGTACCCTTCAGAACACAAACACCGATAAGAATTCACCATATCAACACACGTCCCACCATTCTGACAAGGACGACTGGAACATTCACTGATTTCTAAAATTGCACAATGTTAAGTCAAATGAAAAAAATGACAGAATTTTATGATGGAAATGAAACAAAATGCACTCACCATCCAAATTACACAGGCTGGTGCATTCAAAATGTCGTTTTTACCAAAATGCCATGCGCCATCTGTATGGGTCTTATAATTAATGAACATGCGAATATCCTACCTAGCTGGCAATATGTGCCAGTAAAACCACGTGGACAACTGCAGTGAAAACCACCATAACTATTTCGACAGGTGGCGCCCCTGGCACATGGATTGTTCAAGCATTCATTTATATCTGTAAATAAACATAATAATTTGCACCTAAGAATTTATTTTGTAGTTCATTTCAATAAAATTGTTTCAGGTAAAGAGTACAAATAACAAATATAGAAACCCAGTGGATGTCAAAGTTTTCTCCAAATAAGTTCAATCTGTGAACTTTGATGTCATAATTAAGCAACACGATTTGGATATGCACTTACCGGTTTCACACCTTGTGCCTTGGAGACCCGAAGTACAAGAACACCGAAACGAACCCACCAGGTTCACACACGAGGCGCCGTTTTTGCATGGTTGGCTTAAGCAATGGTTGGCCACTTTAGACATATATAAACATCATTTGAGTTCGTTACAGAAATGTTATGTCCTACCTGTATATTTCTAGATCATAAATATTCATATTCTGAGTATGCCATGTTTGGAATGTATGAAATTTAACTGCCGTTTACGATGTGGAAGTAAACCAATAGGTTCGTTGATTTTTAAACATCAGAATAAAAAAATAATATATTAAGAATACATTCAACGGTTAAATGACTTTCACTGCATATTTCTTAACTCCTCATCACACAGATATAAAAAGAGGTCAGTCGTTTAGTAAATAAATCAAATGATAATTGATTGTTTCTAGTGAAAAGGTAACATTGTGTGATTTTTAATTTTAGAATATCCATTAACCTATAGTAATTCTAGTGCTTGTGATGAAGCTATTGGTGTAACTCTTACTTGTTTCACAATTACTTCCTGTGTATCCATGGGGACAGCTGCAAGAATAGTTGATAGCATGACTCCTGCACGTGGCGCCATTTTGGCAAGGGCGGCTGCGACATGGATCTTTCTCTGTAATATAAAACATAGCGTAGTACCGGAGCGTAGTACCGGAGAAAGCTTAACGCATTCGTTTTTGCGTGTTTGAGACTATAATTTCTACAAAATATCAGTTTGAGGTAAATAATAGGCAAACAGAAAGGGTTTTATTAAACCGTGCTCTATATTTATAATTATTAAAGAATTAATAAATAACCAATAAGTCCTCTGATATTTACAAGGCTATAAACTTTTCTTTTCTCATTTCGTCTTTTCTCCTTTTCAAAAAGCGTATTTTCTCTGGGCAATGACTGTTCTTAATAGCGTACTAATAATGACACAGAGAGAGAGAGATGTCCAAGTTGATATTTGATATAAAGGAACAAAGAGAACATTAAACCCCTACCTTGGCAGTTAGTCCCGTAATACCCGGCAGAACACAAGCATCGATAAGAATTTACCATGTCAACACACGTCCCACCATTCTGACAAGGCCGACTGGAACATTCACTTATTTCTGTAAAGTTAATATGAGAGATTTATGTAAGCTGGTGAAAGGGGCAATGTAATTTAATCTTTAAAACAAATGGAACGCTTCACGAAAATGTGCGTCATCCTTGCGCCAAAGCCACTTATAAATAACATGGAAAACGTTGTGCTGACTTTGCTACTTTTGCAATTTAATGTGAGAGATTACAAAATTTAAAAAAAATCATTTTATATGTTTCCCTTTCTGTGATAAGGATGGTCCGTAAAACACGACCTATTTTACTGCCATCTCAATTTTGATATACATGTAATTGAGATTTTTCCAACTTTCTTTCACCAAAACTGTTCCATAAGGATAGCCATTCTTGCAAATTCTCTAGAAATTGCAAACCTTAAAGGAAGTCAAATTTCAATTACTGGTAACGTACTTTTTCCACGCTCTTAGCTGCTGAATGACAGCGGCCATACGAATCTTGAAATTGGCATTGACCTTTGCAATCATGTGAGCCGGGTTGTTCCTTACTTTTCTCGATCCGCATGTTGGTCTTCAAGGTGTCTAGAGTTTGTGGATTTTAGCATAGATTCTTTCTTTAAGTTACCTAAAAAGGAAGAAATCTGGGGGATTGAGATCTGGAGAGAAGGGTAGCCAAGCGAAGTGGGATGATGATGACTACCTCAAAGGATTCCAATTCCTGCAGAATTTGCAAGGATAGAATGGTCATCCTTATGGGACAATTTGGGGAAAGAAAGTTGGAAATATCTTTGTCGTATCATACTTGAGATGGAAAGTAAAATAGGTCGTTTTTTATGGAGCACCATGTATCTTAGTATCAGTTGAAGTATAATACCAATTTGACATAATTTGCCAGTAAAACCAGGAGGACAATCGCATTCAAAACTGCCATGATTATTTCTACAGGTGGCGCCCCTGGCACATGGGTTGTTCATGCATTCATTTTTGTCTACAAAAAATATAGTTGTACTTTTAACTTATAATTTTATGTCTTTATACTTTTCAATCCGTTATTATGGCAAATATGTAACAATTACTATACTTTGAATGATCATATTGAGTTACAAAGGTAGAAGAAAAGTTTATACAAATATTATGATTGTGCACAAGAGTTTGATGGTTATAAAATATCGTAATATCACCTTAAAGTGCAATGAAAAATTGATGCAGTTCACATAGATTTGTGATGCAAAAAGTAATGATAGACCTTCCTAGGACATTCAAATTACACAGGCTTATGGTTTGGTACCTACCGTTTTCACACCACGTGCCTTGGTAACCGGAAGAACATGAACATCGAAACGAGGCCACATAGTTCTCGCACGTGGCACCATTTCTGCAAGGTTTGCTTTGGCAATGGTTGGTCACTGGAATAAATAAACATGTATAATGCCACATCCCATTAAGATTCGTCATACCTACATTACGGACTGATATCTGCTTATAAATCATCTTTTTAAAGTTGGGTTTTCACTTTGGGTGGATTGGCATTTTTTCCCCTTTTCACCAAATTTATGCTGAGATACAATATTATATCAATTGACTCCCTTCGTTAAATTACCATTTGACCCATTGTTTGCTGAAACCAAACTCTCAAATTCATGGTTGAGTTTGTCACTATTTTCTTTTTGGGTAAACGCTAGCGACCATACAACAATAGCAACCAATGCAGCGCACATGATTCCCACTAACACCAATGCTATTTGTAACCGTCTATTGACTTTTGTCTTTGGTGGCTGTGTAATGCTTGTATTGGGATCATCGGCATTGTCAGTTGGACCAGAAATCCTTAAACTCTCGTAAACACTTGTTGTCTCCTCTGGAGCGAGATCCATATCCGCCGAAGTTTCATATGTTGCATTTACATACGCGGCACTTTGGTCTTGAAGAGTAAATAACTTGATACCTAAAAGTAGTTATAGCATGATTTCATCATGGAATTGACAACTCCATGCAAAGTGATAATTTCAGATCGCCTGAATATCAGGCTCACAAATAAATAAGTAAAGGTGAGAAACCAATATATATATTTCCAAAGATTATATTTAACACAGGGAAAGCATATTCATTTTAATAGCTTATACTTAAAACATGTTTATTAAACGAACCCTATTCATAAGAACTGATTAACCCATGGATGCATACCTCTTGAATCTGCCATGTTTACTTTCTTCGAATTTCAAAAGCTGTGGAATAATAAAATGTTGTATTGCCACATCTTTCAAAGTTTGACGCATATTGCAAACGAAGAAAATGTAAATGTGCATTTTGCAACTACGACACATTTTACGACAGTAATGCATTTTAACGGTTTGAATAACATATGTATTATATAATATAGGTTCACGCATATTCTCTTTCTTATTTTTCTGAAAATAGGATGAACCACGATTACAACATTGCCGTTATAACTTTGGAGCCGTGAGGGGAGTGTAGTTAAAGGATTTTTGGTTCAACATTTCAAACCAAACACTAATGCTAAACGCTTGTCGCTAAAAGCAAATTACTGCGGATTACAGCTGGATCAGTGTGTAAACAAGGATGAAAGCGCTGTACTATATTGGTTAACGTTTCAGTGACATACAAAAGTTGATTGTAAATGCGCCGTGGTTGCAGGATGCATAATGCTGATGTAAATTGTTTTTTCTTTATTCTTTTTGCGGTCGTTGTTACAGTTGCTTTGAATTAAAAGCATGAAATATTACGATAAGCGACCCTTCGCGCTTTCTGTAACTGACATGTTGGTAAATGTGTTATCTACAACCGCTCTACATTAGCAATGAAACTTAACTAAAATGCAAACTTTCTAATCAATTTTGCCCTCCCCCCATAGACCAAAGGATATTGAAAAATAGTTGTTTAAATTTAACATTTTTTACTTCTTCTTAAAGTCATTTTCAAGTCGTTATAGTGCAGGATCCCAGATTTTCAGCCCCTATAAATCAGGGTCTGCCAGCCACACCCAACCACTCAATCTGTCTGTCAGTGTCTATTTAATATACTTGTGACCATGCTGAAAGACCCCCGATAGGTTTCTAAGGGTTCCCCTAAAAAGTCCTGTTAGCTGGATTTGAGGGCTTTTGTTTTGAACCCTCTGACCGCACCCATCACTGGCAATACGACAGACTCCCATTTTCATATAAAGGTAAGCATGTAGGTCATTGCCAGGTACAAGAAAATTTGTGATCTTTTCGGGCATACTCAACCCTCTGGGATCTTGGACTATTATTTATCTAATATGTAACAATTACTATACTTTGAATGATCATATTGAGTTACAAAGGTAGAAGAAAAGTTTATACAAATATTATGATTGTGCACAAGAGTTTGTGATGCAAAAAGTAATGATAGACCTTCCTAGGACATTCAAATTACACAGGCTTATGGTTTGGTACCTACCGTTTTCACGCCACGTGCCTTGGTAACCGGAAGAACATGAACATCGAAACGAGGCCACATAGTTCTCGCAGTTGAAATGTTTATCTAATAGATAAATAATAGTCTAATAGATAAATAATAGTCCGAGATCCCAGAGGGTTGAGTATGCCCGAATTTAAAATATTCAACTGGAAAGGTACAATAATAAAACTACAAACAGAGCCTACCCCGCACTTAAAACCAAAGAGCTTCACTGTCATCACATATTACCAATTATATCACATTGTTATCATTTGATGCAAATATACATGTGCTTTAAAATTTTTGATAAGTAAAACAAGACTTGTAACCAAAAGATCGTAATGTTTCAGGTTGAAGACTATCTGATTCTGATTTTAACAAAGAAATGACTCTATCGCTTAAGTCACTATGATAACACAACCATAAGCACAACCATTTTATCCACACTCACGAACATTTCATTCCCGTCAACATTTTAACTTTAAAATGTGGAGCACCATAGTTGCAGAATTGTGAGATGAGACTATTTATCTATAGAAGTATAAGCATAAATACTCCATACCTGTAAAAAGAACATAATTATTGTACTTACCAGGCGTCTCAACAGCCTTTTTACTAATGTGACACTACGCACGTTTGTTGACAACAAAACTTTAGCTCTCACGCTGAAACTAGCAATATTACTTCCTGGTTCACCTACAAGTACAACACGTGACGGGGAAAATATGCGACATTGCAAAACGTTTGCGTCTAAAAGTGGTTGCTTATTTTTATTTATTTGAGCTTCATTCATATAGTAGGGGCAGTGCGTTGACTATGAAGTCAGGTGCTGATATTTTTCTTTTTTCATTTGTAAAGACAAAAAATTACCCCCCCCCCCCCCACACACACACACACAAATAATATATGTACTGAATAACTTCATAGCTTTACTTGTGTGCTCATAAAATTCGATTCAGGTGCTGAGGCGTCTCGGGGTACAACTAAAGCCAGCTAATGACGACGTGTGACGGGACTCAATCGTTCACTTCTGTGTGGGATGGTCCGACTTCGCAACTTACACTAAAAATCGTTATTATCTTAATTTTCAGCATTTTCCACTTAGTCACCCATGTGTGATATACAGGGTATCTCACATCATCACCCAGGTGTTCTATATCTCATATCGCGAAAAATTTAAAACATGAATTTATTAGGATAATAGTAACAATTCCCTTTTTTTGCTTCATAAGAGAATTTAAAAAGGAGAAACGAATGTGGATAATAATAGTACATAACGGTATATTTTATAAATGACACCCCATTATACATTAAAATTCACTTAAAACTTAAAATACAATACTATATCATAGTTTAAGAAACTATACCAGATTGCTTAATATTAAAATCAGAACTACTAGAATTATTATACGAAATTCACAGCATTAAACATTAAAACTTGTAAACGCGAATTTAAAACTGTCTTTAAAACTAATGCTCAGCTTTGGGTTAACTTTTTATATCTCATTCCGGCAATAACATGCTAACTAAAATGGAGTTCGAAGAGCCCGAGTGACACGCACTAAAGAAGGAAAGAGCTAAAAACGATGGACTGGTCACATGATTTACGAGACTACTAGGCACCAGCTGGAGCTTGGATAGCTTGGAAGGGAAGTTAAAGGAGTCATCTAGAGAGGAGAGAACCCGCCACTGAACCCTACTGGAGAAATAAGATTTATGAAGATATCAATTATGAAATATAACATGATTTATGTTAGGACAAAGAACCGGTGTGTAAAACAGAAAAAAATTCCCTCTTTGCATGACCGAATTTCGACAAAATATATAAGAATCAACGGTCACTCATCTTAAATCAATATGACGCGATGCTTTTGTTACTCCTCTGTATAAGGTTTATTCATCTGAAGGAGGTGACACATTTACGAAAAAAAATTTTAAAATACGTATCATGTTTTCACTTCACCCAACATGGAAAGGGGAAAGGCAAATATTTGGCAAGTGTAAAAGAGCATGTGTCTGTTATGAATAAAGTTTATATGGCCAGTATTATCCGCTGAGATACCATACCCAGTACGTGTGGTAAAGGCACTTTAGATGCAAGTTAATACGAATGAACTCAAACATTCGCTGGTGTTAGATAAATATTTTAGTCTGAAATTAATTACAGATTAAAAGTTATTGTAATAGACCCCATACTTTATTGAAGGACCTTAAAGTGACCAAGTATGATAAAAACATACAGGGTACGCTTTTAACGGTGTGTGTATTGACTGCTGTATTTTCCCCTTACTGATTAAATATATATTTACCTTTTTAAACATTTTTATTCACATTAAAGGTTAAATATTAGTTTCAGTATAAATAAAGGTGGCAAGTTGCCGAAGCAGTATACGCTCACCTTAGAAATATCAAGTCATGAAATTAGATTTTAAAAATAATAATAATAATAGTGATAAATAAAAATATTCAAAGAAAAGACGAGTAACGAGTACATAAGTGAAATCTGACATTTGAGGAGAGGGAGGAACAGGGCATGTGGGGAAGGTGTTTGTGGGAGGCAATAGGCCATCTCACTTGCACATGTACATGATAACCGGTTCAAATGCTCAATAGAGCTGAAGTTGTATTGTGTACTGTATGTAGCAAAATAGCATTTATTTGACAGGACTATTTGTGTAATACATTCGCCTCTTGATAACACAAAGCTTTTATCCCGAGCTCGAGGTCGTTCTTTGACAAAACAATTTCTTTGCAAAGTTGCAATAATAAAAATGCTCTTAGACCTTGCCCTTAATTTAAAAGAGATCTCGATCAAAGGATACGGTTGGCGTGGATATTACACGGTATTATTCGATACAGAGATTCGTACCACAGCAGGTGATCTTTATTGACAACGACGCGTGTAAAACGACATGACAAGGAATACAGATATTCCCTGGTTCCAGTAAGTTAAATACGGACAAGACTAGATCATAGACATTCAACCCACTCAATAAATCTACACCTGTGTCGGCAGATTCGTGTTTCACTTTAGGGTATAAAGCGACCCATGCATAACGATGGTATTTTCTGTACCAAGTAGGCCTATTTATACATTTAACTATTTTAATGTTAAAACAATCTCCAACAAACTTAAGCTACTCAATCCACTTACCAGTGTATTCGTGGAAAAAAAACAACACGTTTGACCTGACTATGTGCCAACTTCTACTAAGTGCATGTCTGTTTCACCTGTCCTCGCGGCCGATCACATCACGTGGTATGAAAAATACGCAAAATAACAACACGATTACAAAGAACAAGGTAAAGGTTGTCCGACTTCGCAGTGTGTGCCTGGTCTTTGCGGATCCGTTCGATCAAGTAACGATCTCACCCAACGATCTCACCCCAACACACAGACAAACGGAGGTGAAAGCATAACCTCAACATACACTCTTATCGCACTGAATAACAAAATTCGTTGATCTCCGTGTTAAACGTACTAACGCAAAATTTAGGGTAGCACACATTGATCAGGGACCCAATTTCATCACCACTTGAGAGCGTTATCCTATGGACAACATTATCCTTAAAAGTGTTACCTCTGGACAAATATCCTGAGGGAGGCAGCCTTTTTTAACCACTGGAAAGCAATATATCAAAGACAAAAACAAGTATGTTGTGTTTAGTAAATATTATTTTCGAAACATTTAAGTAAAATTATTTTGCCAAAAGGATGACAATTTGATCTAATTGATAGTTTTATCCAGATGATAGAGCTAAACAGTGTTAATGATACTGTGCCCAAGATGATACCAGAATAACACAACTAGTGAATAATATCAAAGAAAGGGTGATGAGTGGTGGTGTTCATTGATATTTTTAACAAGCAATACCAGAATGACATAAAAATACCTTGTACCTTAACTATCCTCTTATTGC
Organism: Lingula anatina; assembly: GCF_001039355.2. The sequence goes on along the minus strand of NW_019775383.1, from coordinate 282,177 downwards.
CATTGCACGTTCCCACTGTTGTTACGACATGCTACTAATTCAGGGTCGCTTTTCAATTTCATTGGTTGTTGGGTCTATATATAAATCAAGAGAAAACTAATGTTGAATGCGTTACCTCATTCCAACATAATAAAAACAACATCAATATCGGTTTAGTATTTTAAACTAATTTATTGAAATCGACATAACACTCAACATACTAGATTATATGTAGATGTAGGTAAATAGTATTTTCCGAAATTTTCAACAGTTTCCCCTTACCCAAATACATACCGGTATAGGTACATTCTAAACTATATCTTGGAATATGGTAACTGAAAATACATTTTAATGAACGCTACCGCGCTATCCACATTTTACATATTCATTCAAGCAATTTTCCAAGGAGAAATGAAGTAAATAATATCCGTTATAATTGAATAAATAGCATTTCACTTCAAATATTTCAATGCAATTGACAGTTATGTTCACTGCTTAAGAGATAACCCTATGCTATACTAAAATGATGCCTTCATGCTCTAATCTTAACTAAAAACCACTTACATAATAATACGTTGAAAACATTGACCATTAAAACATTTAATGCGAATTTTTGTCTTTAAAACTAATTATCAGTCAATAATATGTGATTGAATATTATTTCTCATTCCAGACAATGACAGGTTTACTAAAACGGATTTGGAGGAGCCGCGGTGAGACGAATTAAATAAAACAATGTGCTGGTCACGTAATTTGTCAGAGGGGACACCGAAACCATCGGGGAGATATTTGAGAACCCATCACTGAACCACGAAGATCTGTGATTTCTTAACTCTCCACTTGACCAGTTCATTGGATCACTGAGACTAATTTCCTTCTAGCAGATAAATGACACCCATCATAACGTCTGTTCTGCTATTGCTTTGTATTTACAACACTTATCTTTGTCTCCTCTTATGTGAAATGTCGCTACTGGATGAATCAGAACATTTTTTCTCTTTTCCAAAGTGTCTTTCATGGCTGGACCAATATAGGCTACTTTACCAGCATAGCCTACTGTACCTTCAAGAGTCAATGTCCAAAAGGATATGGTGGCCATTATAAGGTCACGTGTCTGTCCTACAACCTATCAAGACTGATATAACATTGAATATGTAAGGTGAAACACTGGTCTGTAAATTTGCGGTGCAGGTATTTTCTTGGCATGACCAAATATAAGCAAATTACAAAATTAAATAAAACATCAACAATTGTGAAAGCAATAGAGTTCGGATATGTTACTTTTCTCACCACCTGTATAAGGTTCAGTAAGCCATTGACAAGAATGGAGGCGACGTTTTTCAATATAGACAATTCTAAGATGCATCATCAAAGGCAAAGAACGCCGGCGTCTTCACTGTGATCACAGTTCTGATTTCCCCAACCGCTATGTCTACAAGATCCAATATCGGGTTCTAATCCTGAGCAACTGACATCGTCCAACCATATGCGTCCACTACCTTGTCCGAAATAGGCGCTTAGTGCGGCAACTGCGTTGGAATAGGGAAGATTTACAGACTTGCAGAAAACTTTGGCATCAGTATTATCCCAGTAGTCATCACAAACTGTTCCCCAAACTCCATCATGATTCACTTCAACTCTGCCACCGTATGTTTCATTGATATTTATTCCAACAATACGGTACAGATGACGTTGATAAAAAGCTGGAATTTTCAAACAAAACCTGTTTAGAGAACAAATATTTCAGATAGGATCCATTATATCAAAACATGATTGAAGTATAGTTTTTAAATATAAATGTTGTACAGCATGTTAATATTTATAAGTCACTTATAATTGAAGTCTATTTACATCAGCACTAAATTTCTTTTTATCTGCAGTCTGACGAAAAAACATGTATCAATAAATTATTTCATCACACTGCCTTAACCTGATTCACAGTATCTGCCGGTGTATCCAGAACGACAGCTACAGGAAAAGGTGTTAGCATAACTCAAGCAAGTGGCACCATTTTGGCAGGGACGGCTGCGACATTGATATCCTTCTGTAACAAAAACTGCAAGAATTCAAACTATGGTTAAATTCACTAGCGTTGTCAACAACGGTAGTGCATATGAGTTCAGCGAGTTATACTTCTTTAAATAGCGATCCAGTTTTACCGAGAAATCGTCTTAATAAAAAAAAATTAAGGTAGCCCCTGTCTTACAGATAGATGTACATATATAATTCATTTTATAAATATGATAACTTGCCAGAACATATACTCTATATCATGGCTAGAACATTCACTAATTTCCGGCATTGCAAGATATCCTCCCCAAGCAGTAAAATGTCAACCCTGCCTCAATTATTTACATTGCTACAAGAATACCCATAGTTTAATTTTTCCATAACATAACAGCTAGACAGCTGATCGTCCTGTAAATTGATGAGTAGCAGAACATTGACTTACTTAGTACCTTGCGCAACCATTGAAATATTCCATCAACAATTATTTTGATATACGTTTCCTAGAGGGATACATCTTTTTACCAAGCAGTTGACAGAGGAGGAAATTTTGATCCGCCGAATTGCCAGGATATTGGGTTGCTCCATGAGAACCACAGATAGGGTTAGACAACATCATAACCAAACAGACACATTGACAAAATTTTAATTGCCTGGGTAAGGTCGATCAAAGTAAACCACACCCAGAGAAGAGAGAATGTTTATACGCCTTTCACTTAGAGAGCATTTCATGATATTTAATAACTTGACTACAAATTTAACAAGATCAGGACAACCATGTTTCTATGTTTACCGTCATAAGACGTGTGCACAATCACCGTTATTTGAGCACGGTTTCTGTCAGGAAATCAATGACTACTGCCCGGAACGAACCGTCTTCGGCGTGAAAGATGGTATACCGGGAATCTGGCATGGACACCAGCACATTACTGGGCAATAATACTGTTGTCAGGATTTACGGAGGCGCAAGGGTTAGGAGTACAGCTGGTAACAAGTATCTTCCTATTTGTCTGCATCTTGTGCACATTACACACTCCATGGGATATATTGACTACTATGGTGTAGGCCAGCTGGAAGTAGTCAAAGGGAACCTTAACACAGACACATACATCTTATTACTGGAAAGGAACTTAAGGAATGATATCGGGAATATTTTTTGGGACCATGGACACCTATTTATGTTTTAGCACGATAATGCTACTCCACGTACATGTACAGCCAGAGCAACAGTATGATGTATATATGTGAACCACATCCAAACCCCCTCCACCAGTGACCAGCTCAATTTTTTAGAGCACACTTTCTTAAGTATGTGTGTAATATCATCGGTAATGGATGAATAACCCTGCAAACAAAAATAATTTCATTCTATTTTGCACCGTATGTGGAATGACATCACTGTCCAAATGTTACATAACATTTAGTCTCCACGCATAAAAGATTAATAAATGACCCAACTTTTTTTATTTGCATATATAATTATTTAGAGGATGTCCTACCTAGTTGGCAATTTGCGTCTGGAAAACCATAGGGGCAATCACAGTGAAAACCGCCATAGCTGTTTCGACAGGTGGAGCCACTGGTGCATGGGTTGTTCAAGCATTCGTTTTGATCTGTATAAAAACAAAATAAATTTGCACCTTCCACTTTATTTTGCAGTTCATTTCAATTAATTGTCTTTGCCTTTTATTAGTCCGTTTTTAACTCATACATGATTGTATGTTACTTGAAAGTATGTACCTTTTCTTAAATGTAATTGATAAGGTAAAGGTCTGAAAGAAAGACAACAAGAGTAGATGCCGTGGTTCCTGTCTAGGGTGCAATAGGAAAACCCCCGTACGTCGACCGAAACAGTTTTCCTCCAAATGAGCTCATCAATCTATCTTTGTATGTCATGAGGAAAAACGATTTGAATAGCACTTACCGGCTTCACACCTTGCGCCTTGGAAACCAGAAGTACAAGAACACCGAAACGAACCCACCAGGTTCACACACGTGGCGCCATTTTTGCATGGCTAACTCAGGCAGTAGTTGGTCACTTTAGACATATATAAACATGATTAGATTTCATTACAGAAATGCTATGGCCTGTATCATAGAGATCATAAATACAGGGAGGGGGGTAGTCACATTTTTTGTATGTTATGTTTGGAATATATGGAATTTAACTGCCATTTCCGATGTAAAGGTAAACCAATGCCTTCATTGATTTTTTTTTTATATATATATATATTATAAAAAAAAATGCATCGCACTGTTTAACCACTTTCAGCTTACTTTTACCTCATCATCAAACAGATATGAAGGTGTCGGTCGTTTTGAATAAATGGTATTTTGCTTTTTTTCTACCGAAAATTCAGAACTGCTCTTTGGTTTTATACTATATATTAAAGAGTAAAAACTAAAGTGTTTATGAGGTAGTTATTGATGTAAGTCTTACATGTTTCACAATTACGTCCGGTATATCCATGGGGACAGCTGCAAGAATAGCTGATAGCATGACTCCTGCACGCGGCGGCATTTTGGCAAGGACGGCTGTGACCTAGGGATCCTTCTCTGTAATACAAAACGTAGCCCAGGAACGGAACGCCTGAGCCTCGTTCTAGAACTAGGCAACTTATACAATTTTGCAAAAATTTCTACAAAATAATTTGAGGTAATAACAAGCCTTTAGAAATGGTTTTCATTAAACTGTGTTTTATATTTATAATTATTGACGAATTTATAAATAACGAAAAATGATAATAAGAAGGTTTGTTAATGATACTTGAAATAAAGGCATAGAAAGAACGTCAAAACCTTACCTTGGCAGTTTGTCCCGTAGTACACAGTAGGACACAAACATCGATACGAATTCACCACGTCAACACACGTCCCACCATTCTGACAAGGATGACTGGAGCATACTCTTATTTCTATAAGATCAAAATATAGAACTATTGTAAGTTTGTAAATATATATACATGATCATTTTCCGTCATGGAAATGTTATGACCTTTATCATAGGAATCATAAATAGTCATAATTTGTGTATGTTATGTTTGGAATGTATGGAAATTGGCTACCATTTGTGATGTGAATGTAAACCAGTGACTTCGTCGATTTTAAAATTATTGGAATATGAAAATTATAAAAATGCATTCCACTGTTAAACCACCTTCATTGTATTTTTCCTTGTCATTAAACAGATATGAAGTTGCGCATGTGAAGGTATGAAATTATTGTTGCTTGTTTCTACCCAAAGTTCAGAATTGTGATATTTATAATATCCATTGTAGTAATCAAAGTGCTCATGATATAGTTTTTGGAATAACACTTACTTGTTTCACAATTACGTCCGGTATATCCACGGGGACAGCTGCAAGAATACGTGATAGCATGACTCTTGCACGTTTTGCCATTTTGGCAAGGACGGCTGCGACAGGAATCTTTCTCTGCAATACAAAACATAGCGCAGGAACGAAACGCCTGACCCTCTTTCTAGAACTAGGTACGTTTGCAATTTTGCGTGTTTAATACTATAATTTCTACAAAATATCAATTAGAGGTAATAACCAGCTTTAATAAATTAGTTTTCATTAAACCGTGTTTTATACTTATAATTATTGAAGAATTTTTAATAACCAAACAGTCCTCTGATTTCGGTTTTGTTCATAAAAAAAGCACTTTCTCCACATGATCAATTAATGTTCTTAATAGCTTGGAAAAATAATTATCAGAAGGTTTGTTCATTATGATATTTGAAATAAAGGCACAGGAAGAACGTTTGACTCTTACCTTGGCAGTTAGTCCCGATAGGAATTCAACATCGATAGGAATTCACCATGTCAACACACGTCCCACCATTCTGACAAGGACGACTGGAACATTCACTGATTTCTATAAATTTAATAGTAAAGACTAATGTGAACTGGTAAACGGGCAATATTATATGGTCGTAAAAACAAAACATCCTATAAATAACATGGATAACCGTCTACTGACTTTGTTATTTAAAGAATTTAATACGAGAGATAACAAAATTAAAATTTTCCCTTCACATGCTTTCCTGTCCAATTGTAGCATACCAAGTTGACATAATGTGCCAGTAAAACCAGGAGGGCAATCGCAGTCAAAACTGCCGTTATTATTTCTACACGTAGCGCCCCTGGAACATGGGTTGTTTATGCATTCATTTATATCTACAAAGAAAGAAAAAACAAAAACAAAAAAAATACTTTTAACAGAAAATTTCTGTTTTTTATACATTTTCAATCCATTAAAGGGATAACAACTCTTCGTTTCGGCCAAAAAATTAATTTTCCTGGAGTAAACAACAATTTTCCCATACTTACCAGTAGTTAATCAAACCATTTTTACATTCAAAGTCAGTCCCTGGTTTTTTTCTAAAAAGTTTGGTTTTTTGTTAAAATGTAAGAGATTTTAACAGAGTATAGCCATCAATGTAGGGTCACGTGGTCTAAAGACAAGCTCAGATATCAGAATAATAGCTATAACTGCCGTTTTTGTGGTAAAACAGAATATATTATATTTCTATGAGTTGTTCACAATGTTTTTATTGTGAAATATAGATCTCATACGAAGAGTTATTATCCCTTTAATAATACTAAACTTGTAATGATTACTACATTCTGGATAACCATATTGCCTTACAAAGGTAAAGAAAAAAGTTTTTGATGTGTTCAAAACATCACCCTATCAACTTAAAAGTGCAAAATTGTATTAATGAAGTTTCACATAGATTTGTAATAAAAAAATAATGCAAAACCGGTGTACCGGGACATTCAAATTACTCAGGCTCACCAGTATGAATGGTACCTACCATTTTCACACCATGTGCCTTGGAAACCGGAAGAGCATGAACACATGAACGAGGCCACAGAGTTCTCGCACGTGGCACCATTTTTGCAAGGATTGCTTAGGCAATGGTTGGCCACTGAAATAAAAAAAAACATGTATTAAGCCACATCGCATTAGATTATGCCATGCCTACATTTTCGACTGTCTGATTATTAATCATCTTTTTAAAGTTGGATTTTCACTTTGAGTAGATTGGCATTTTTTTTTTTTTATCTTTTCACCATATTCAAGCAGAGTAACAATATAATACCAAGTGTCTTCCTTCGTTTAATTACCATTTGAACCATTGTTTGCTGAAACCAAACTTTCAAAATTATGGGTGAGTTGCTCACTTTTTTCCTCTTGGGTATGCACAAGCGACCATACAACAACAGCAACCAGTGCAGCATATATGATTCCCACTAACACCAGTGCTATTTGTAACCGTTTATTGAATTTAATCTTTGGTGGCTGTGTAATATTGATATTGGGATCATCGGCATTGTCGGTTGGATGAAGCGTTCTTAAACTCTCGAAAACACTTGCTGTTTCCTCTGGAGTGAGAGCCACATCTAATGACGTTCCATATGTTGCGTTTAGATAGGCGGTACCTTGGTTTTGAGGAATAGTAAATAACTCGATACCTAAAAGTAGCTTTAACATGATTTCTCCATGGAATCGAAAACTTCATTGTTTAATTTGTAAGCAGTGTACACATTTTAAATTAAAATTTTTAATTTTTTACATTAAAATTTTTAGATTAAAATATTTGTGGTTTTCTCAGATCACATGAATATCTAGGTCACACCCAAATAAAGAAGTAAAATATTAAATGTAACACTGGGCAAACATTTCTGCAAGTACATCTCCCTTAACATATTAATTTTTATAGCTTAAAATTAAAACAGATTTATATAATCAACTGTTATCTATACAAATTAATTAAATTACTCTTAAATCCCTGGATGCATACCTCTTCTGCCTGCCATGTTTACTTTCTTCGAAATTCAAGAGCTGTGGAAAAATAAAGCGTTGTATTTACACATCATGCAAAGTTTGACGCATATTGCAAACAACGACGCACTTTACAATATTCAAAGAACATTTGTACCATAGGTTTACTTTTTGTCGCTTTCTTTTTATTCTGGAAAATAGGATGGACCCCGAAATACAACATTGCCTTTAGCACATGGAGTCGTGAGATGGACATGTTTATATTTTGTTCAACGCTTCAATGCTAAAAGCGGATTTCAGCTGGACCAGGGCGTTAAACGAGAGTAATGGTGATGTCCTAGATTATAGTTAAGCATCGGGAATGAAGTTGTTGTGAACTTATCATCCACCTCATAAATAAATCATCCACCTGTTTTTTCATAAGACTGCCTTAATTACAGGAGAACATGTACAGCGCAAATTACTTTAATTCTTAGATTTCTTTGGTTTCTCAACACGTTTCAGTGACGTACAAAATTCGGTTGTAAAATGAACCGTGGTTGCAGGATGCGTATATAAACGTGGAACACCATAGTAGCGCAATTGTGAAATGAGGTAAATTATCTATAGAAGTATATACATAAACATTCTAAACTTGGCAAATAAAATTACAGTACTTACCAGAGCTTTTGCAAGGTTGTGTTTTCAAACAGCCATTTTTACTAATGCAATCCTACGGACGTTTGTTGACAACAACGCGATAACTTCCTCGTTGAAACCAAGCAATATTACTTCCTGGTTCACTAACAAACACAGGACGTGACCACGCTCGGCTGTCACCTTGATTGGTTAGAAAACGATTGTCGCAAAATTACTGAATGATGTAAAACGGGTGCATAAACTTTATTACTACATAAAACGATATTGCAATGCCGTACTAGTATACCTTAAAGCAAAAAGAAAATATGATATTGGTTAAAGTATTCAAAACAGATGCCGTTAAATCCCCAAAGGTTCCCATAGAATCAATAAAATAGGGAGAGCTTGCCAAAAAGGCGAACCCACAGGCGCATTAAAAATTCAAATTACGATAGTGACAGCCGTCAAATCACACTCGAACTCGCTCCACTTACACTACACATCCCATTCACCATTTGTAAATCCCACTCCACATCGGTAGAATTCCACGATAAATTGCTCGCTTTTAATGTAGCATTGAACGGGCTTTATGAAATGGAGCCGTGCCATTGGGCAGGTATTTTTGGAATGACCCCTCGGTCAACAATATACGATTGCCATGTAAAATTATTCCACGATATATGACTATGAGTCAAAGCTATCAATGGCCCAATGATAGTAAGCTCTTCCTTACTTATTTCTAAAGCTGCGGTCACAGCACAACAAAGAGAATACAGTAAGAACCATAGTGACAGCCAAGCGTCAGCGTGACGAGAAAAATACATGGCATTGCAAAACGTTTGCATCTAAGAGTGGTGGCTTATTTATCTTGGTGTCTTACTCGCAAATCGGACCTACATTGACTATGAAGTCAGGTCCTGATATTATTTTATTTTCGTTTTTCAGTGTATTCATTGAAAAAACAACACGTTTGACCAGATTATGTGCCAACTTCTACTAAGTACTTGTCTGTTTCACCTGTCCTCCCGGGCGATCACATCACGTGGCATGAAAAAATATGGGACAAAACAACACGATTACAAAGGTGAAGGTCAAGGTTGTCCGACCTCATAATGTGTGCCTGGTCTTTACAGATCTGTTCGATCCAGTAACGACCTCACCCCAACAAACAAACAGAGGTGAAGACATAACCTCAACATACACTGCAATCGCATTGAATAACAAAATTCACTGATCTAGCCATTCCCATGTCAGCGTAAGTTTAGAGTAGCACACAGCGGCATATCTGTCAATTAAGACTCCGTTAAAAAAACTTGTTCTCCAAGACGACAGCAGCGAAAGGCTGAGACCCGGACGACCAAGACGTACTTGAATAAGCAACATCAGAGACTGGGCAGGAACGGCCAACAACCGTGCAGAAAAACCACGTGGCTGAAGGACTTGGTGTTCCATCGTCGTCAACTCTTGAACCAAGAACGGCACCCGAGTGACTGATTGACTAACTGCTTGATTGGTTAATATCTGGCTTAAAAAATTATTAACCACAAAGACATGTCAATTCTTTTACCCCCTGCTTTACCCCCTATATTCAGACAGTTCAGCGAGGAAACAGTGGGAACCGTTATGATAATGGGCTTTGGTGTGAACCAACCTTGGCCTGCAGACCTATCCCCTTTGGATTATTTTCATATAGACAGTGTCTGTGCCAACAATCCCCAAAATATTGATAATCTCAAGAATCACACTCAAACGAATTCCTCAAGATTGTACAGCAATACGTAACTTAGCATACAGGGATGTCAAATTATTTGCCATCGGTTATGTTAATTGAGTAACCAAAACATACAACTACAGCAATGTGAATGAAAACTAGTGCAACAGCTGTTTTCAATTAACATTTATTGATCAGGGCCCCAATTTCATCAACACTGGACTATCCATTTATTGCTATTTCATGGCCTCATTGGCGTTACGTCATACACACTGATACAGGGTCGCTTGTCACTTTAATCGGTTGACAAGTCAAGAACCATAGAAAACAAATTTGAAATACGATACTTCAGTCAAACATAATAAAAACAACATCAGCGTCGGTTTAATATTTTTCTTTAGAATTTATTGAAATCGAAAAAAAACACTCATTATAGTAGTTTCTATGTAGGTGTAGGTAAATAGTATTTTCCGAAATTTTCAAGAGTTTCCCCTTAACCAAATACTTATAGGTACATTTTAAACTATAACTTGGAAGACATAATGAATTCATTATAAATAGCTTTCCACTACAAATATATCAACGCAGTTGACAATTATGTGCACTGCTTAAGATATAGCCCTATGCTATACCAAAAGGATGCAATTTTACTCTAAACTTAACTAAAAACTACTAAGATAATAATACGAATTGAAAACACTTACCACAAAACTTTCAATGCTTTTTCAAACTGTCTCAAAAACTAAATATCAGTCAACAATCTGTGATTGAATATTATTTCTCATTCCAGACAATAACAGGTTTACTAAAGTATACTTGGAGGAGCCGCGGTGAGACGCCTTAAAAAGAAGAATTTAAAAAAAATGTGCTGGTCAGGTAACTGGTTACAGGGGGCACCGAAACCACCGGGGAGAGAGTTGGAGAACGCATCACTGAACCACGAAGATCTGTGATTTCTTATCTCTCCATTTGACAAGCTTAGTGGGTCATTGAAATTAATTTCCTTGTTGAAGATTAATGGCACCGGTCACAACGTCTGACCATTTGATTATTGCTTTGCATTTACAATATTAGAATTATCAATTTTTCCTCTTATGTGAAATCGCGCTATCGGATGAAACATAATATTCACTCTCTAATCCAGAGTGTCTACCAAGGCTGGACCAATATAGCCTACTGTATTAATGTCCCGAAGGATATGGTGTCCATTATAAGGTCACGTGTAGTCTGTACTACAACATTTCAACAGTGATATAACATTGTACGTGTAAAGTGAAACACCGGTCTGTAAAACTGTGATGACGTTTATTTTGTTGACATGCGCAAATATCAACAAATTACAAAAAAAAAAAAAAGATTAAATAATCATCTGTGAAAGTAATATTGTGTCACTATATATGGTACTTTTCTCTCCCCGGCCCCTGTATAAGGTTCAGTAGACGACTGACTAAGCTGAATGAGTTTCTAAATAATTCGTTCTAAGATGCATCATCAAACACAAAGAACGCCAGCGTCTTCACCGTGAACACAGTTTTCATTTCCCCAGCCGCTGTGTCTACACGATCCAATGTTGGATTCGGATCCTTTGCAGGCGATGTCGTCCAACCAAATTTTTCCTTTGCCTGGCCCAAAATACGCATTTTGTATGCCAAGTGCTCTGGAATAGGAAAGACCTAAGGACTTGCAGAAAACTTTGGCATCTGTGTTACCCCAGCCGTCATCACAAACAGTTCCCCACACTCCATTATAATACACTTCAACTCTTCCACCGTATGCACCACCGATATTTATTCCAACAAGACGGTACGTGTGACTGGACACTAAAGCTGGAATGTTCAAACAAAACATTTTAAAGAGAGAGTATTTAATTTATGAGCCATTCATCGCTGCTTTGTCCCTTTTTCTTTGTTTCTTTTTTGTGGGTTAAATTCTGTCATGATATGACTGAATTATGTTGTTTTATCATTCGGTATTTTACACAGTATTCCTTCAAAATTTTATTATTTTCCATTTGCGTCAGAATAACATCTGCTACAGTTTAGTTATATCGAGTCATATGTTCATGTATGTCGTTTTTTGTACACGGCTTACCTGATTCACAATTCTTGCCTGTATATCTGGAAGGACAGCTGCAGGAATACGTGAAAGTTGCATTCCTACAAATGGCACCATTCTGACATGGTCGGCTGCGACAGTGATCTACTTCTTTAATAAATATGGTGATTTTTGTTATCATGTTGTTACATTTATTGTCCTTTATCACGTATGCAATTCATAAAATGAATTATTTTTATATATGGGTTTCAAATCATAGCTATCATATTCCAAACATATTTGTTCATATAATTTCAAGTCTCACCTTGGCAGTTTGTCCCGTAGTACCCGGCAGAACACAAACATTGATAAGAATTCACCATGTCAACACATGTCCCACCATTCTGGCAAGGACGACTGGAACATTCACTGATTTCTAAAATTGCAAGATATTTGGTCAAATGAAAATAATGCCAGATTTTTTTTTTTTTGATGGAAAAGAAAAATATGCACTAACCATTCAAATAACGCATGTATTATTTTACCAAAACGCCCTGCACAATGTGTAAGGGTCTTATATAATGGTCAAAAATCGAAAAAAAAACATGCACGTTTTAACTTAAGTCCAATTTAGTTTTAATTTTGTATAATTGTTTATCGAATACCCTACCTAGCTGGCAGTACGTTCCAGTAAAACCACGTGAGCAACTGCAGTGAAATCCACCATAACTGTTTCGACAAGTGGCGCCCATGGCACATGGGCTATTCAAGCATTCATCTATATCTGGAAAGAAACACTTTATCACGTTACTGAGTTAATAGGATTGTCGAGAATAACCAGTAGATATAGTTCTCGTTTGTTTCTCATTGTACCCGCATATACAGTTATGGCTGCTGCAAGTATATGGGTGTGATTTCCCTAACATGTTCGCTACCTACCGTTTTCACAATATGTGCCTTGGTAACCGGAAGAACAAAAACATTGGAACGAGGCCACCGAGGTCACACACGTGGCACCATTTCTGCATGGTTTGCTTAAGCAATGATCGGTCACTGAAATACATACAGTCAAATCCCACTTTTTCACGCCAATAGTTTGGACTGATATTTAATGTATTGATTATTTCAAGTGTAAATTTCAAGTGGATATCCTCTCACAAATATTAATAAATATGATATTCTTATCATTCTCAGTGAGAAGCCCCTCCCCCTTCCCTTCACGTTTTCAGACACTTAAAAGCAACATCATCAATAGATAGCAAAAACCATACTGTAAATGATAGAATTATTGTTAAAGGCCCCGTCACACTAGAGGCGGAATGAGCAAGAATGCCGTCGGAAAGATGAATTCTTTGTACGTTCCTGGATATTCGAAGAGCATTCTAAAAATTCTGAGTGAATTTTCCAAATATTTTTACCCATTCTGCTCAAAACTTTCGAAGTGCATTCCAAGTGGAGAAATTTCAAATGGCATTCTAAGTTTATTCTAACGGCACTATGAGTGCATTCTAAACATTCTTAGGGCATTTCAACAGCAACCGAAACATTCTATTCTTAATATTCTGACTGCATTCTAACAGCATTGTCGATATTCTTAGTTTTCCAAGTACATTCGAACAGCATGTGAAGGCTAATACTGCCGAAGTGTTCACGAATCATTCCAGGCGGATTCAAGTGTATTCTGAGTATTCCAAAGGCATTCTTTCAAGAATTAAGGTGAACTTGAAATGTCTCTCCGAATGTAGTACGAATTTTGAAAATTCTTCATTCCGGCTGGTTCTTTTTTATTTCTGCTGATTCCGAATAAGTGTGACGGGGCCTTAACGAAGTACCAAGATGGTAGGTAAATTATTTGTCAAATATTTCCATACAATACTTTAAATATCGTGCGTCATCTGTCGTTTTCTTACAATTTGAAGCTTTCCTTGATGAAACCAAACTCTCATTATTCAGATCTTGTTCTTGGCCTATTCCCTTAGGGTTTAAGGCAAGTGACCAAACAACAATAGCAACCAGTGCAGCACATAATATTCCTACTATCACCAATGCTATGAGCAGCCGCCTGATGACCTGAGACTTTTGTGGATTTGTTGACTCTTTGGAAGGTGTAGTTCCTCTCTCGATTGGCTGAGAAATTCTTAAACTCTCGTACACATTCGTTGTCCCCGCTGGAGCAAGGTTCACATCCGGTGGAGATCCGTACGCTACATTCGCATAAGCGGCGTTTTGATTTTGAGGACTGGCAATTACTTTATTATCTAGAAAATGTTACAGTATGATTTCAGAATTTAATTGATAATTTCAGCTGTTTTGAAGCAATTTGCACATGTACCAGGTTGATAACTTGAGACAAAGTGGCAAGTATCTAAAAAAGGTACTGTAAAAGAAAAACTACTAACCCGATTAACATATTTTCTAATGTTTTCTTAAACAGGGCATATATTCCAGCATACATTTTCTCTCATATCCTAATCATTTAGCTTATTTAGCTTAAATTAAATACACATTTCTATTAAATTCAATTAAAGTTATTATCCGGGTGAAGTGGATGCGTACCTTTTCTTTTTGTCATATTTACATTTTTCCAAAGTTAAAAAACGTGCTGAAATGATAAAATGCATAGATTGACAATTGTACATGTGTAAGATACGTTTACTCATGAGTGTCATTTACGTGGTTTTATTAACCTGCTATAAAATATGATTTTTTGTTGTTATTTTTAATGGGCGATGTAGTAATGCAGTAGCGACTCAACACCGATGAAACCGTCCACCGATCTTTAGAATCATCTATATCAATTCAAGAAGATGCAGACCATTCGCTCTGATACAAAGGACGTAAAGGACATATAAGACATGAACGATAAATTTTTTTGAGAAAAAAACATTATACAGACGTACAGGGTAAATGAATTCTATTCTGGATATTTGTGTCAATTCAAATGTAGCAGTTGAATAAAAATAGCTAATAATTCACTGCATCGTATGTTTTGACCGTTAAAAACGCGTACTGTGCAAAATAGGGAATGACGTACACCTTGTTCACTTCACAGTAGAAAATGGCCGCAGAGTTATGTTTTTATGTATAATATTTTTTCCTGACGGGATATCACAATCTTAAAATACTTTTCTACATTAAAGGCTCCCTCAGAATAACGATAACAGGTACGCTGCCTTTTAATAATGATTCAAAATAAGCTTTTATGGAGTGTAAAAATATAAGGCGTTTAGACATTTGAAAATTCATATAGAAGCTTATATTAACAATAGCTTAAAGCAATAATAACTCTTCCTTTGTGATTCAAAATTCCGCAAGAAATACATGCTAAACAACGCATGAAAAAATATTATATTGCATTTCACCACTAAAACGGCTGTTATTGTAGTAAAAAAAAAAAAAAAAAAAAAAAAAAAAACAGACTGTGCTTGTCAATAGGGCTTTCGATACCTTTCTTCCCGGTCGTCAAGGCATCCGTATCCAAGGATACTGGCGTGGATATTGGCGTGTCACGCGGATTCTCGCGTTCATTCGAGACCAAATGACATCTGGCGGGATAAGATATAGCAGGCGCATGATGCAATCCTCAGACGTAAGTTGCGAGTTTTTGTACAGTGCGTCGGATAACAAAAGGCCCAGAACGGCACACATTGTTGATATAAATGCATTTTGAGCAATAAGACGATTATTTCGTATGAATCTTATTTTATTGTAATAAAGTGTTGTTGTTGTCTGCTTTTCCCGCGGTTTTAAGTAGGTCACCAGAAAACCCAGCTCAATATCGCATGACTATGCAATGTCAGATAGGGCCCCGTCAGTTAAAATCCCTTAAGAGATTTTAACAAAAAACCAAGCTTTTAGGAAAAAACCCTAGACTAACTTTGAATGCAGGAATGGGGTTGTTGATCATTGGTAAGTACGGGAAAATTGCCGTTTACTCCAGGAAATCCAATTTTTGGCCAAAACGAAGAGTTATTATGACTTTAAATATTATCATAAGTGATATTTGGGTATCACTATATTTACAAACCACTGCATATGTATTTGAATAACCTGTAGATATATTATCTAATCACTGCACAACAGAGAACTCATATGCTAACATTCTTATCGTTTTTGTCCTTACAATTAGGCCAACAAATACCTGCTGAATAAATTATGTTTGAGCATGTCAAAACATTCATTCTGTATTCTGGATTAATCTTTGACAACATATTTCCGTTGAATACATATGCACCTGTAGGGAGTTTAAATTAGAAGATATTAACTTATCTTCTTAGATAATAAAAAATACACCTTGCCATATTGTCACAACAAAAATAAATTGGGTCGAATTTGCTAATTTGAGCTAACGTCGTAAGTGCAGGCTTTTAGGGAGAAAATTTTGACGTTGGTTTCAAATAGATCTTCCTCACCTTACAGCGATCAACATAGTTTAAACGCCTATCGTACAGAAACAGCAGTAGTACGACCTGGTACCAGGGAAGGTACTCAAAAAGCTTGAATTTAATTTTTTTCTTTGAAACATTGTAATTAGGGGCTCATACCTCCAATAGAAAACAATTAACCAAATGTTGGATCCGGGTTGCAGTTTAAACCACACTGGTAGACATTAACTATGATAACGTTCATGATAATTATTTACTGAGTCACAGAGTTACATCAAAAAACAATCACTGCCATATACCTATTCACAAAGCAAGAAAGTTGACAATAAATGCTTGGCCAACCAATCTTCAAAAGGGATTGAGGCGGTATATAAAACTACAAAATAGGAGTAGTGTTCATTTTATTGCGCTTGTATTAAGATAAGTATTTTACATCAATGAAACCGGGAAAAAAGCCACTAACGGGGTTTTTATAAGAGCCTTCCGGCACTTTCCGATTCAAAGGTTCGCCTTTGATACGATGTGGGGTTCATGGCAGACAATATTATTTATAACAATAATGCAAAAATATGGGAAACCTTCTTTTTAGATAAATGAGACTATTGTACCAAAAATACTGTATTGCCGTAGAAAAGAAATTGGCTAGTTCTCGGAAGTTAAACAATGAAATGAAATCTCTAACATCAATATGATGGGGGACGATATTTAATTCCCTTCATGTATCAACGGCCGCATCACAAGGTTGTATATCAAAATAGATGCACAAAGCTGACACAAATATGATAATCTAATCAAACCTTAAACCTACTTTAATTACCCCTTTGCTTACTAGCGTATAAGTAGATAACAGAAAATAGATGCTTTTGAAAAGACTAATTGAAAACTTGATACTACGCACGTTTTGTTGACAACTAAGCGGTATCTCTCACAAACCAAAATTGTCCTTCCTGGTTGACGAAGCGAGTACACCACGAACACGAAACAATATGTAAAATATCAACTCACGTGAGTCTAACATAAGTGGGTGCACATCGTTTGGGGTCCAAATTCCATACCGGAAGTCCTCAAAGAAGCACTTGTTTATATGCGCTATGAATATACTGTACAGCTAAAGCAATGATGACGAGTCTAATAGCTGCTTCAGTTGTGGCTTGTCATGGTAATATTTGGAAAACATGAGAAAGATAGAAAGGTTGATGGTCAACTGCGTTTTTTTTAATTCTGAAAGAAAGGTTTTTGAAGCTAGAAGATACACTTTCTGCTATTTCCGACTTACATACATGCGTTATATATACTAAATCACGTTCGGTTGTCGCCTTGATTGTCACCTTGAAATCAATTGTTCTAAAATTAAAAAGTTAACAGATATCTCACTCCATTTGCAAAAGGTAATTTCAGTGGTAACTACAGGCGTCCTCACGGCAACGCTCGCTTGTTCACAGTTAAAAAATACGATCTTGTTGCCTGAAATTTGAAGACAAATGAAACACACTATCTATCTCTGATGTAACAAGTAACATAGATACGTAATTCCTGTCTTTTTTTAATTCTTATTATACAAATGTAGGTGAAGGTTATATACATAATCAGATGATAAGCAATGTGCAGATTGCAACGATATTGCAAGTTTTGATGTAATTTTGGAGGAAATTGGTATTCAGGATTTAATGTTCAAAAACAATTACTTACTTTCACTTTCAATCAAAATGTTGTTTTGCAGAATTCAGGAAAATGAGATGGCCATAAGTCGCAAGGACAACACATTGACCTGAGCCAAAATCAATATATATGCAGTATATAAAATTCAACAATTTCCCCTTAACCACTTACATTTAGGTAAATTTTTAACAAACTTGAGGAAGATGGTAAATGAAAATATTTGAATATTCTTGAATTTGTAATTTTTCAAAAATATATACATTATACAATTTATGTAGCCAATAGCATTTTAGTAGCCAAACGTTCACAAGCACAACGAAGCTCAGTGTTTGCTCAAAATCAAAAAAGGAATGTCCTTAAGACTGAAAATTTTCATTAATTTAAATGAAGAAACGTAATACGATACGAAGTTACAAGATGGGAGAAAGTAACAATATCAAATTAAATGAACACACATACAAGTACATCCACCATAGAATGGAGCAAGAAGTTTGGCGAAAGGGCAAAATAAAGACCGACTGATAAGGGATGGTGTCGGTTAAAATTAAAATTGAAATAATATTATAAAGTTAGTGATCATCAGGTGAAACTGATAAAACAGTTCAAATACGATAATCACTGCACAAACCGCAGCTAAAAAAAATAATAAATAAATAAATAAATAAATAAAACACGACTGGCTTGCACCAGTATCTAAATGTCATATTCCACAATGACTAAAACCAGACGTGAGTGCCTGGATGCTGTTCCGGCCATCTAGCTGTTACTCTCTGTGTTTTCTTAATAAGCCACAGACATCCTAAACTTAAACTATATAACCCTTTAGCCCTGCCATTGCCTCCATAAACACACTTATTTACCGTAACTGCTGTTTTATATAGCCAAATGTTCACACGCACATCAAAGCTCGGATTTTGCTCTTGAAAAATCAAATAAGAAATTACTGCATATGACTGAAAATTGTCATTTATTAAAATAGAGAAATGTAATATAATACGAAGTTACAAAATGGGAGATATTATCACACATGCGTCCCCCATACAATAAAGCAAAAAGTTGGCGTAAGAGCTAAATACTGGTGATGCATGACCACAAGCTGTGAGAGAAGGTCACATCCCCTCCAATGTTTCCATTACAAATATGTCAATGCAATTGACAGTTATGTGCAGCGTTTTAGATATACCCCTATGCTATATTTAAAGGATGCATTCTTACTCTAACCTTAACTAAAAAAATGACTTGCATAATAACACAATGTTGAAAACAATGACCATAAAAACATAAAATGTCTCGAAAACTAACAATCAGTTAACAAACTTTGATTGTATACTATTTGTCATTCCAGGCAATAACGGGTGACGTTACAAAAAACTATGCTCAATCAAAATTTGTTCAAAGATTAACTATTTTAGATAAGATACGTTCAATCGTATCTCTGTAAAAAACATTATCGTGGTATGATGGAAATTAAGTATTAAATTTTGTACATCATGTTAACATCCTACAGAATATAATTTATGTAAAGGTAAAGCAATGGTAGTCTGTGATAAAGGTATTCTCTTGGCATGACAAAATTGAAACAAAATATAACATCAACTCATTTGATGCAGGACGGTGACATATGCTTTACTGTACATAGTTCAGTTAGCTTAGGCGGTCATGCAATTAAAAACAGTTCGTGTAATCAATAACATAGAACGCCAGCGTCTTCACCGTGATTACAGTTTTCAATTCCCCAACCGCTGTGACTACACGATCCAATGTTGGATTCGGAGCCTGTGCAGCCGACATCATCCAACCATATGGTTCCACTACCTTGTCCGAAATACGCTTCTCGTACGGCAACTGCGTTGGAATAGGGAAGATTTAACGACTTGCAGAAAACTTGGGCATCAGTGTTATCCCAGCTGTCATCGCACACTGTTCCCCAGACTCTATTATGATACACTTCAACTCTGCCACCATACTTTCCATTGATATTTATTCCAACAAGACGGTACGGGTGACGGTGCAGCAAAGCTGGAATGTTCAATCAAAACCTTGTCAAAGAGCAAGTATTTCAATTATGACCATTCGCGTGTTTGTATTTGAGAGAGCCATATTCTGTCATGGAATAACTGAAATATAGTTTTAAAATTTTACAGCATGTTTACATTTAGAATTCACTCACATTTTATGTTATTTACAACAACACTTATTCCCGTTTTACCTACAGTTTAGTAAAACAGATAATATCAACAAACAATTTCATGACGCGGCATCAACCTGATTCACAATCCCTGCCGATGTATCCAGAAGGACAGCTGCAATAATAGGTGTTAGCATAACTCCTGCAGGTGGCGCCATTTTGGCAGGGACGGCTGCGACATTGATATCCTTCTGTAATACAAATAGCAAAAAATCGTATCGTGTTAAATATGATATCAATGTTATCAGTGAGATGAAATCGATTATGACTATGCCTCCCTAAATAACGCTCCAGATTTACCCTGTAATTTTAATCAAAACGGTATATAATCCGTTTATGTGAGAACGTACCAGAACATACTCTCTAGATCACAATAAGAATCAATTTTAACATATTGTTTGTCATCCTATATTAATTATTTAATCTCACCCTGGCAATTTGACCCTTGGTACCCAGTAGGACACAAACATCGATAAGAATTCACCATGTCAACACATGTCCCACCATTCTGACAAGGACGACTGGAACATTCACTGATTTCTACAATAAGAAATATGAATGGCAATATATGGTAAAATGAGCAGAGTCATTGTACATTGACTTATAAAGTAGTAACATATATTTGGTTAATTTCAGGAATTATTCAATACTTACAGAAACAACATTCCATCCAAATAATGCAGGTGACTTATATCAAATTGCTATTATAAAATATTTGCTATTCTCCTTTAAAAACGGTCGTTAATATAATACAAATTGACCTGATATATTGTAAGTTCTAACTTACAGGGGGTATAATTCTGCGTGTTTTTATTAAATTCTGCATGATTTTTAACTATAATATCATACCAAGGTGGCAGTATGTTCCAGTAAAACCACGTGGGCAACTGCAGTGAAATCCGCCATAACTGTTTCTACAGGTTGCGCCAAGGGTACATGGGGTACTTAAGCATTCATTTATATCTGGAAAGAAACAAAATAAATTTGCACCAAAGACTTTACTTTGAAGTTTACATCAGTTAAACTTTTATCACCTTTATTTTACATCATTCATGTGTTACTTGGAATTAGGCACCTTTTCTGTTGAATGCATTGACAAGATATGAGTTTTTAATATTTTTGAAAGAAAGCCAACAATAACATATGGTATAATTCGGGACCAGAGTTCAAATAACGTTTATGGAAATTTGTGTTAACTGTGACATCGACTATCACATATTTTTCTCCAAATGAGTACTAGGCCTACTGCATGGGTATAGTGTAAATTGTGATGCAACAAGCAATAAGTTGTGTACATGAAGACTTACTACCCTCTAGCAGGATGGCAGATATTAAGGCACATTTTCCACATTTCTGACAAAGAACAAAAGGACCGTCTTTTTATCTAAAGACATATATGTGAATATCTTATGAAAAATCAATCTGTCAACCTGTTAGAGAGTACAGACTTACCGTCTTCGCACCTTGGCCCATGGAAACCGGAAGTACAAGAACACAGAAACGAAGCTGCCAGGTTTACACACGAGGCACCATTTTTGCAGGGTAGGCTAAGACAATGGTTGGTCACTTTGGAAATATATAGTTAAACATGATTAGATCTCGTAACAGAAATATCTTGCTTACAATGCAGTTACACTCATAATACACGGGATAAATATGTGAGTTATGGAATGCGTGAAAAATTACGTATTATTTCTAGACAGTAATTTGTCGATTTCTTTATTTTTTGCTGAAACATTCTATAACACCGTTTGAGATAATGAACAGTACATGTAACAATTTATCCATTTTTCAAATATTTCCCAATTTATAACTTTCATTACCATTAGATGTTATCACCATTTGCCAAAATATCTTTTTTTTCTGCCTTATATACATTATTTTGGGCAATAAATAAATCTTCATTTTTCACTGACTAAATTAATTAACATTTACACATGTCATCTTACGGCTGAGCTCATTATTGCGATATTGGTGTAAAAACTGCAAAAAAATCGATTTCTCAAATTCCTCTTTTACCTGATCACCCACAATCACCGTTTTAACGCCGATTTAATGGCACCATTTAGTTCTCCAAATCCCTGCCAGCGATTTTTCTTAAAAGTATTAGTTCAGATTTTATCGTTGATAAAGCAAAGTTGTGCCTTTGTTGAATGGAAATATGTAAAAAGGGGCTCATAACAGAAATATCTAAATCAAAATGATGACACGGCATTTTAGCCTATAAACGCCTGGTCAACTATGCAAATTTTTGTGATATAATCTTGTTCGGAGATGAAGTCATGCCCCATACGGTTTGCTATCCCACCTCAAAATAAAAATAAAGGTGTTAAATTGACGATTAAAGCTTTAAGTTGCTTTGAGCTGAGTACCTGTATACTTACATGTATACTATTGCAACAAATATATAAACATCGATATTTGATATTTTGAGGATTTTTTCATTATTTAAAATCAGCACGAAGATAGATGCATTATTGAATAATAAGATGCAGGAAAGAACTCATTCTCGGTATCTGGATAATAATAAAGGGTAACAATATCCTTCAATTATGATTTTACTTGAACCTTTTCTATACTAAATAGTCGTTTTTGTGTTAGATCATCGCAAGAATATAAGAAATTTTTCAATAGCTTGATCAGTTAACTGGATTTAACGACAGCCATAGCTGTAGTTCTTACTTGTTTCACAATTTCGACCCGTATATCCAGACGGACAGCTGCACAAATACGTCTCAGATTGATTCCTGCAGGCTGCACCATTTCGGCAAGGCTGGCTGCGACAGGGATCTCTTGCTGTAACATAAATTTAACTTGAAATAACTTGAATCACCTCGTTCTTTTTCACAAAGACAATGGAAACACCTGCTCGCAAACAATAAATCCAGGAACGTGGCCAAACACACACACACACACACACTGGTTTGTTCAATGTGATGTTTGAAATAGGATCCAGTTAATGCTGACCCATAAAGTTCTGCTGTGCCCAATTAATTCTGTGAGCTAACCTTGAAAAGCCTGGTCACTTCAGTAAATTGGCCATGATTTATTTGCTTGCCTTTATTACCCATACAAAGTATACATTTTTAAAAAGCCAATATTTCAAGCTAAATGAAAATAGAATTTAATTTAAATTCAACGTGCAGTATCAAGAGTTATGACCAGTTAAAAACTACATTTTGATTTGGTAATGGGTGAAATAAAACAAAGTTGATTTATCTTATGCACATCAATTTTTTATTTCTCCATACATTTGCCTGAAAATTCACAGAGATGATGTCAATTATAGTAACTTTCAATCCAGGAAATTTCAGCAAGTTATCTCTATTAATTTCCAAGTTATGCTCGTTTTGCTATCAGGTATACCTACTTGAGCCAGCTTTTCAGCTCACCTGAACTTCGTGGCCAGAGCTGAATAGAAGTCAAATTTTAACACCATCTATGACAAAAACATCTTTAAAACTTATATCATGAATAAAGGAACATCATCCCCACTGTCTATATCACTGTCACTCGAAAACTCCTGATCAGTGTCGTAGTTTTCAATCATTTCAATAACAGTATCCATTCGCAGGCCCCTTCCGTAGTGAGAAGTCGCCATTTTGATTTTACTTTCTCCAGCTAAGTCTAGAAAATCGTCGATTTCTCGCTCATATATATTTCTATCGTCCTTTATATCATAAATAAATGAATATCATCGGCACTGTCTATGTCACTGTCACACGAAAACTTCTCATCAAAGTCCGGGTTTTCAATCATTTCAATAACAGTATCCCTTCGCAGGTCCCTACCGTAGCGAGGAGCCGCCATTTTGATTTTACTTTCTCCAACTAAGTCTTGAAAATTGCCGTTTTCTCGCTCATATATATTTTTATCGCCTTTAAAAATGGTGGCAATGAGAGACAAGAAACATACCCGGATGTTAAACTATATTTCATTTTATGACTCACGATACAAAATAGTACAGAAGACGATCTTTCCAAGATACGCACATATGCGGTTCTGGGCTTTTGGGGTAAGCGATAATTGAACCGCACATATATGCGGTGACGGGCTCTATGGGGTTAAAACCTACCCTGGCAGTCTGCCCCGTAGTACCCGGCAGAACACAAACATTGATAAGAATTCATCATGTCAACACATGTTCCGCCATTCTGACAAGGACGACTGGAACATTCACTGACTTCTGCAATTGCATAATACATGTTTCAGTAAAAATAAATCAAAATGATTAAGGTTTTCTCCACGGGCTGGAGAATCTTCCACAGTCATTTATATCCTGCAAAGCTTCTTATATTTCCCAATCCAGACCTTAAAGACGATAAAACCCTCAAGGATAAAGTACCTAATGTCGTTATTATCTTTCTAGCCTCCTAGACTGTCTTCTAATGTTGCTCTCATCGTTTGATTTACACACGGCAAAGGGTTGCTATTCAAAGCACATGCTCGTAAAGACAGACGTCGTTCAACTGACCGCAAGTCAATCACAATTAACGTAATGGTTTTAAAAAGGAATACTACATCTAATACTAGTGGAGGGACGTGTAGAGCAATAATTCTTTAGTAGGAGATAGCAGGAAATCACGTGAAGAGTACCTTTAAGTATACGTAGAAAAAGAAGCAGAAAGGAAATAGCTAACAAACAGCACAGAAGACTCTGTTAATTTTGGAATTCAGTATTAGAGATAACAATGTCTACATTTCATAAGTACTTGCTCTTTTTCGTTTTCATTTATCAGTATGATATTTGTCTTAATTAAAGTATAATACCAAGTTGACATAATTTGCCGGAAAGACCAGGAGGACAAATGCAGTCAAAACCATCATGGGTCTTTCGACAGGTGGCGCCTCCGGCACATGGGTTGTTCAAGCATCCATTCATATCTGGAAATGAACGGGTATATATTTGTAAATTATCAAATATTCTGTCAATTTTCATGGTACAAAGTTCTTTATTTTAATCCAGTGCATAGCTATATTTTAACGATCTTCTTTATACCTGTACAATTACAAAATGACGGGTGTTGTACCCACCGTTTTCTCACCAAATGTACATTATGCCTTGATAACTGGAAGATATGCACCAAAACAAGGCAAATAGTTCTCGCACGTGGTACCGTTTTAATAAAACTTCCCAAACCAACGATTGGTCAATATGATAAATATCTGCGGTCAAGCTCCCTTACTCGGCCACGCCAAAGCTTTGGAATAATATATGGTAGATAGTAATCAAATAAAGTTTGGAGTTTCACATGATTGACAGAATCCTCTATATGTTTATCAAATTCATAAAACATTTTCAATGTATTTGTCTTCCGTCTTTTATTTTCTATTTGACCTATTGTTAACAGAAATCAAAATTTTAAAATTATGCGTGAGTTGCTCACTTTTTTCTTCTAGGGTATGCACAAGCGACCATACAACAACAGCAAATAGTCCTGCGCATATGATTCCCACTAACACCAGTGCTATTTGTAACCGTCTATTGACTTTTGTCTTTGGTGGCTGTGTAATCCTGATATTGGGATCATCGGCATTGTCGGTTGGATGAGGAATCCTTAAACTCTCGTAAACACTTGGTGTCTCTTCTGGAACTAAATTCACATCCGACGACGTCTCATATGTTGCGTTAACATAAGCGGCCATTTGACTTTGAGGGGTGGTGAATAACCTGATTCCTAGAAATAATTTAATTATGATTTTTAAATTTAAATAAAAAAAATTAATTAAAATTACTGAATTAGTAACGTATGTTTCAAGAAGTATTTTTTCATCCATCATCAGCTAAGAGGCCATTCATAACGAGAAGAGCCGAATGCTAGCTAGGCCACGACCTAAATATGGCGGAGCTACATGAAAGGAAGACCGCTTAATCATGTAATGGTCTCTCCGCCTCTCACACGGTTCCCCACGCGTCGTCCCTCGACCGGTTGAATTGAGCCGATATTTGATAACCATGCGCCTACAGGGACGACGCGTGGGAGGCGTGTGAGAGGCGGGGAGACCATTACAGGATTAAGCGGTCTTACTTTCATGTAGGTCCGCCATATTTAGGTTGTGGCCTAGGTAGCAATCGACTCTTCTCATTCTGAATGGCCTCTAATATTAAAATAGTCCACCTGCTAATTTTCAATGTCTATCAAGAGCATCTTCATCAGGAAAATAGGCTACGCCTCCAACCCCCTTACTGCCATAAAAGGCAGGTATAGGTTAGTGAGGATGGCTTCAACATTTGCCGTTGAGAGAAGAAAATATAATACTTTCCCTAAAACATAACACAGCTGATGGAATTCTTCTAGCTCTGACGTAACACAGACTGTTTTCATTATTTCACATGTAAGCTACGCATGCACTTTACAACGAACAAAAATAACCCATGCTTATTGGCACTCTGCGACGATTTGGACGTCAGATTCAAAATTAATTAAATTGACTAAAGTGGGAAGCTAATATATTTATCTTCGAAGAGTAAATAAAATACATATATCTCACAGGACAACTTTTTTCATATATACTCCCTCAACATTATTTTTATAGCTTAAATGACAAACAATTTTATAAAATCAACTCCAATTTACTCAAATTCATTATATGAAGCTTAAGTTCCTGGATGCATACCTTTTCTGTCTGCCATGTAAAATTTCTTCGAAGTTGAGGAGCTGTGCTGAAATAATAAAAAAATGCCGTAGAGTCACATCTGGCAAAATCGCAGCATTTTTGAAACGGAAAAAAAATCAAAATGAGCATTTTGCATCTACGACGTAATTCACATTATCTTTTTCAAAATCACTAAAGCGGTTTGAAAAGCATTTTATCACATGTTTACGTTTCCCTGCGTTAGTATTTTATGACGTAAGATGGCATCACGTGGCAGGGTATAAATGCAAAACAAAGGTGGCCCAAGGCATCTACTTTGTAGGGCCCCTAAAACAAGTTGTGAAAGATCAGAAAGTATGTCATTTACCGAAATTTGCTGTGACCTCTCAGTGAGGTATGAACCAAGAAACGCAATGTTATGTTGCCCTTTTCCCTATTTGTGTTGATAGTTTTATGTTCATATAAATTTACACCTGGTACTGAAATTATAAATTGGGGGAATGGTTTAGAAGTTATGCAGGTCTGTAATTCAGCATGATGTAAGGGTCTTTTTTTGTTTTGTAAATGTCAAACAATTCCAGATTTTAGCGCGTCCGGAAAGTGAGTGGAATAGCATTACCTTTCTTCGTTGCCCGGGAGTAAGATGCTTCAAATCAATCACCGATACTAAACACCAGACGAGAGCGATAGCGCTGGCCCAGATGACCCGGTGCTGAATTTGATGTGAGTATGATACCTGTTGTTTTAGTGGAAAGCTAGATGATGTGTAAAAGAATAAATTACCTGTTATTTCTTAAAACTGTCTCAAAATTATGACCTTTGAATTTAAAAACGGCATAAAATAACCATAAGCGCTCGACTTTACTTTATATTGCTAACCCGTATGTGAACCTGTTGTCTAATACCCATGCACATTAGCGAAGAGACCAGACTAGAAAGCAAACTTTCTTATCGGTTTTGTCATTTTCACGAGGTCAAAAATTGTATGCTGCAAAAATTTGTTGTTTGTACAACACGTTATTTCAACTCTTATCTCAATTATTTATCATGAGTTCTAGGTCATTCTAGACTAAATACCTTCGTTGGGAAGTTGTTATTATCGAACTGCTAAAATAAGAATTAACTTCAACCAATTATAAAAATCAGAATCATTTTCCTTTGGAGCAAGGTTTGATAAATGTTCACAATTAAACAAATAAAGAATTAGGTATTAAAGTTCAAATGCGTCACTGAACCGGTTAAAACTGTTTAAAAGGCGTTCCTTTTAATTCCGTTGAAATTTCAGAGTCTGATGTTGCTAGGTAAAAAGGTAAGACGTGGTGATGCTGGGTGAGAAGAGTCTGCCATGATACTATCATTTCTTTTCTCCATAAGCATATCACTTACTTTAAGAGTCTACATTAAACCATATACATGTAGATACATTCACAAACTGCACTTTCCCCTTGATATCGCATCATAATAATTTGATATAAAGATTCTCAACTTTAATAAGTAAAACGTCACTTGTGAACCAATCAATGTTAAATTTCAGGATAAAGATTGTTTTTTTAAAGGTTTAACAAAGAAATGGCTATAGCGCTGAAATCACTGTGATAAGAATAATCATTTTATCCACACTCACGAACATTACTTTTTAAAATTATCGTCAACATTTTAACTGTAAAATGTGGAGCACCATAGCTGCACAGTTGTGAAATGATATTACTTATCTATGGGAGTATATAAATAAATATTCAAAATCTGGAAAACATAACTATTGTACTTACCAGTGCGTTTGCAAAGTGGTGTTTTCAAACAGCTTTTTTCTAATGTGACACTGAGCACGTTTGTTGACAACAACGCGTTCACTCCCACGCTGAAACTAAGCAGCATTACTTCCTGGTTCACAAACGAGCACAGGATGTGACGAGAAAAATATACGACGTTGCAAAAAGTTTGCAACTAAGAGCAGCTGCTTATATTTCTAGAAACGATATACTCGAAAATCGGAGCTATGTAAATGTAGAAGTCAGGTCCTGAATTTTTTTTCCAAGAAAAAATAGTACACCAGCAGCTTCACGGATGGCGGTCACATTTTTCACGACGAAGCCTTTCTGGTGGAGCTAAAAATCCCTTATTGCGATAGTTGAGGGGCCTTGGTGTACAACTAGATCCATGCATATAGCGACGCGTGATGGGGCTCAATCGTTCACTTCTGTGCACCTATTTATTATCTAAATTTTCAGCATGTCCGCCTTCATCATCAAGGTATATGTTTCCCACACCGCGAAAAACATTAATCGTAAATTTGTTAAGATTACAGCAACAGTAACAATTTTGTTTTATGAGTGAATTTTAAGAGAGATGAGAGATATGGATGTGGACAATAATAATAATAACATAATAATAATAATACATATTATATTTTATTAATAATACCCCATCATTTCACATCAAAGTTATATACAATATACAATTTTCAAATCTAAAGATGCAATATGTTATAGTTTCAGTAACTATACCAGATAATTTGAATTCCATTTTTTTTAATTATTATAGGATATGTATAGCATTTAACATGTTAATTTTTAAACTGTCTTTAAAACTAATAAACAGTCAACGAGCTTAACCTTTCATTTTTCATTCCAGACAATAACATGATATCTAAAGTGGATTTGGAGGAGCCCGAATGAGACACCTTAAAGAAGGAAGGAGCTGAAAACCAATGAGCTGGTCACTGACCAGAATATTAGGCACCTGCTAGAGCTTGGATGGCTTAGAAGGGGAGTTAAAGAAGCCATCTGGGAAAGATGAGAGAACCCGTCACTGAACTGTAAGGGAGAAATGAGATTTTTAAAAAATCAACAATGACATAACATGATTTACGTTAGGGGAAAGCAATGGACTGTAAACCTGAAGTAAAATTAGTCTCTTTGCGTGAGCAAATTTCAACAAAATATTTAAATCAACAGTTATTCATCTGAATGCAATATGAAACGATGTTTTTGTTATTCGTCCGTATAAGGTTTATCAGCTAAAGTAGATGGCATATTTTAAACAGTTCATTTTATTACGTATAATCAATAACAAAGAACACCAGCATCTTCACCACCCTCTGAGCCTTTGGACCTGCAGCTTTAAAAGATATTTCACCGTAGGTCTTTAATCGCATTTTTACTGGGTTGAGTAGCAATTGGTCTACAGACCGCAGATTTCGCATTGGAACATAGTGACTGACTAATTCATTGATGTAGATTGGTGTCAATCCATAAAAAGCATCGTGAGTAAAAACCAAAAATTTGAATAAACTTCTGGCTTGTAGAGGTAGCCAGTGTAAACTTTTTAAAACTGGGGAGATATATATACTTGTGGATGTCCGAGTTAATAATCTGGCCGAAATATTTTGAATGCGCTGCAGTCTAGCAATTTCTTTCTTTGGACAACCGTATAAAATGGAGTTGCAGTAATCTAATCGAGATGTAACTAAACTATTTATAACTGTGGCTGCAGCAGAGTCAGAAAACTGATTGCGAATTGCACTTATGTTCCTAATGTTAAAAACCGCTGACCTGCATACACTGGCAATATGTTTTTCATACAGTGATCCATCTAAAAATACACCAAGATTTTTTGCTTGAGGTTTTGGCTTAATAATGCTTGATCCAATTATGAGCTGAATTTGTTGTGCTATCATACGATTATGTGGCTGACTTATTACCAAACGTTCAGACTTTCCATCGTTAATTTTCAACTTATTACTAATCAGCCACCCGCGAAGATCATCAATACATTCAGACAATATATCAATAGATTCATTTGGATTTTCTAGATTGCAACAAGTAAAAATCTGTGTGTCATCAGCATAAATATGATAGCAAATGTTATGATGCCTTAGTATGGTCCCAATTGGTAAGGTATACATGCAAAAAACAAGAGGTCCTAGAACACTGCCTTGTGGCACACCAAAAGCTGTCTCTGAAACATTTACATGCTATCTACGGTTCCAAACACAGTTGACCGACCGGTATGCTTGCTACTTGCTACACACACCCAAAACCACGTGACTGAGTACTGTTCACATAACTAAGAGTGACCACAGGGTTATGTGACTTGGAGCACTAACACGCACTAAAGCTCCAGTAGCCGTTTTTCCTTCTGGCTTATCAGGGAAATTCTAAGGAATTGAAATAAGTTTAAAAACAATGCAGAATAAAGGGCGATGGTCAACTGTTTTTGTGGGTGAACATCAGATTAACATGAAATGCGTCTAAACTATTCACCTTTCGCACTTTTATTGACTCACTTGTGTCACGTCACACATACTAATTAACGCTCGAAAATTGTCACCTTGATTGGTTACTGAGTCTAAGAACCCTAGAAAATACTTTGAAAGCCACTTTTCAGTCTATTATAATAAAACAACATCAAAGAATTTTAAACACATTTGATAAAATCGATATATGCTCGCTATAGTAGTTTATACTATATATGTATTTATTAATGTAGGTACATTGAGTTTTTTTCCGAAAATACACAAAATCGTAGTAACTGAAATACATTTAATTAAAAGGATTTGTTATTCACATTCAAGTCATTCCTAAATGTGTATCATAAGGCACTTTTCAAAGAGAAATGGAATTAAGTCAAGTAAAATGAAATAATTTGATATCATATATTATTAATGAGACCCCATTCCTTATTATCCAATGCAATTGACAGTTACGTGTACTTTTTAAGGCATAATTCTGTGCTATAATAAAAGTATGTCTTATTATGGTAACCTTAACTTAAAACTTCTTAAATAATAATGCGATGTGGAACATAAATTATTTTTAAAAAAATGTTTAAACGGTGCGACTTAACTGTCTTTAAAACTAATAAACTTGTCTGAATTCTAATACTTATTACTAACTCTCATTCTAAGTAATAACAGAGTTACTACAAATGGATTGGCGGAGCCCGAGTGAAACGCCTAAAAAGGAAAGAGTTTAAAGACGATGGCCTGGTCACGGGGCGACTAGGTATTTTCTCGTGCTTTCATATTATAGATAAGTATCCGTTTTGGATAGGGCAGAGAACCTGTCACTTAATTGTAAAGGAAGATTGAGACCCCATCTTTCCCACATCTAGGTCTGGCTCCTTTGGCTGATACCTACATGTAGCTGTCTGACAAGTTACGCTATCAGCCTATTGGATAAATGAAACTCGTGCTTCCGTTGATGATTGGTGGTTCATTATTTTGATATTAAAAATATTTTTTGTCTTTACTGTATCCCAGTTACGGGATATTTTGTCCCGATACGTGATACATAAAATCCTACTGCATATTGATTCTGACATAGCATTAAATGTACTGATCTTTAAACCTGACAAAAGTTATTAATTTTACATAACCGAGTATCAATAAGACACAAATTGAAAAATCATTGTTATTCATCTGATAACAATATGGTGCCAAACTTTTGTCTTTCTCTCTCTTTATTTGGTCCAGTCAGCTGAAAGAGTTGACACATTTTCAACAGATTGTTCTAATATGTATCTTCAATAACAAATATCTCCAGCGTCTTCACTGTGACTACAGTCGTGACTCTCCCAACCATTGTGAGAACATGATGCAATGTTGGATTCTGATCCTGTGCAGTGGACATTGTCCAACCATATGGTTCCATTACCTTGTCCAAAATATGCTCTTTGTATGCCGAGTGCTCTGGAATAGGGAAGACCTAAGGACCTGCAGAAAACTCTGGCATCAGTGTTATCCCATCCGTCATCGCAAACTGTTCCCCAGACTCCATTATGGTACACTTCAACTCTACCACTGTACTTTCCATTAGCAATTTTTCCAAAAAGACGATACAGGGAACGGTACAGCAAATCTGAAATGTTCAATGAAAACCTATTTAAAGAGTGAGTATTTCAGTAATGATCCACTAATGCACGTGCACGCAAACGTGAGTGCATGGGCATCATGTGTGTGTGTGTATGTAGGTGTGTGTGTGTGTGTGAAAGAGAGTTATTTTTCATGATATGAATGAAATGTAGTTTTAAAATTTTGCACAGATTATCATTTAACTGTCATTCATAATCCCCTAAAATTCTTTTAACGTCAGCATTATGTATCATTTTACCCACATTCTGACGAAACGGATGAAATCAATAAATGTATTCCAAGACACTGCCCGAACCTGATTCACAATTCCTGCCGGTATACCCAGAACGGCAGCTGCAAGAATACGTAGATGTTTGACTTCTACACGTGGCGCCATTTCGGCAGGGCTGGTTGCGACAATGGTCTCTAACTGTATCAAAAATGACAACGCACTGACAATGTTGATCAATGTAGTGTCATTGGAAATGCCCCAATGCCATTAACGGGGTGACCGATAAAGATATTTACGATTCGTCCTTCACCCCTGAGTTCACCAAACCTAGTGAGGCCACTGCCTAAATACATATACTATGCTCAAATGTATACGCACTAAGAGGTTTCATACGTAATAATATATATTCACATAGAATATTGGATATAGGACAACCTATTTAAAGTCAAAAAAGGTTCAAGGAGAATTTTAAACACTTACCTTGGCAGTTTGTCCCGTAGTACCCGGCAGAACAGAAACATCGATAAGAATTCACCATGTCAACACACGTTCCACCATTTTGACAAGGACGACTGGAGCATTCATCGATTCCTAAAATTATAAAATGATATTGTATTAACAGAAAATAGTGCACGGAAACTGTCTTATCCCAGTCGTCATCGGAAACAGTTCCCCAACTACCATTATGATACGCTTCAACTCTTTCATCTTATTTGCCATTGATATTTATTCCAACATGACTGTACAGGTGACGGGACACAAAAGCTGGAATATTCAAACAAAACATGTTGAAAGAGTATTTCAGCAATGATCCACTTATGGACGGGCACGCAAACGTGAATGCACACGCACGCGTGTGTGTCAGAAAGAGTGATATTTTTTCATGATATGATTGAAATATAGTTTTCAAAATTCGCATAGCCTAACATGTGACAATTTATAATCAACTTTATTTTTTTACGTCAGCATTATAGGTAAATCATTTTACCAACACTCTGACAAAACGGATGGAATCAATGAAGTTATTCCTACACGCTGCCCGAACCTGATTCACAATTCCTGCCGGTATACCCAGAGCGGCAGCTGCAAAAATACGTGGAGGTTTGGCTCCTACACGTGGAGCCATTTCGGCAGGGCTGGTTGCGACAATGGTCTCTAACTGTAACAAAAATGACAACGCACTGACAATGTTGATCAATCTAGTGTCATTGGAAATGCCCCAATGCCATTAACGGGGTGACCGATAAAGATATTTACGATTCGTCCTTCACCCCTGAGTTCACCAAACTTAGTGAGGCCACTGCCTAAATACATATACTATGCTCAAATGTATACGCAGTAAGAGGTTTCATACGTAATAATATATATTCATATAGAATATTGGGTATAGGACAACCTATTTGAAGTCAAAAAAGGTTCAAGGAGAATTTTAAACACTTACCTTGGCAGTTTGTCCCGTAGTACCCGGCAGAACAGAAACATCGATAAGAATTCACCATGTCAACACACGTTCCACCATTTTGACAAGGACGACTGGAGCATTCATCGATTCCTAAAATTAAAAAGATATTATAGTAACAAAAAATTAATGCACGGAAACTTTGGCATCCCTGTTATCCCAGTCTTCACCTCAAACAGTTCCCCAACTTCCATTATGATACACTTAAACTCTTCCACCGTATTTGCCTTTGATATTTGTTCCAACAAGACGGTGCGGGCGACGGGGCACAAACGTTGGAATATTCTAGCAAAACATGTTTAAATAGTATTTCAGTAATGTTCCAATTATGCAGGTGCACGCAAACGTGAATGCATGCTTGTGTGTGTGTGTGTGTGTGTGTGTGTGTGTCAGAGAGAGTCATGTTTTTATGATAAGATGGAAAATAGTTTTCAAATTTTGCATACCCTAACATGTGACCATTTATAATTCACTTGTATTCTTTTTACGTCAGCATTAAATATCATTTTACCTAAACTCTGAAAACACGGATGAAATCAATTACTGAAAATACTGCAAGAAATTATTTAATAAAAAATAGTAATTTTGCAAGCGAAGCAATGTTACCAATGGCTGTACTCGCTCTAAGAAGAAGTTTTCCAATTGGCTTTTCTAAAGCAGAAACCCATGTAAAGTTTTCATTGGTCTTGTTGCAATGAAAAATACGCCAGTATTAACTTAAGTCCGGCTGATTTAAAATATCATAGTTTTGTCATTTGTTATCATAAGATATCCTACCGAACTGGCAGTATGTTCCTGTAAAACCACCAGGACAAGTGCAGTGAAATCCACCATAGCTGTTTTGACAGGTGGCGCCAAGGGCACATGGGCTATTATAGCATTCGTTTATATCTGCAATGAAACCAAATGAATATGTACCTAAGGCTTTATTTTACATTTCATTCTAATTTTGCTTTTTTTCGCCCTAATTATTAGTCCCTTTTTAAAAATCATTCAGATGTTATTCAAAATTATGTACCTTTTCCAAAACGATTTTGATTAAATTAACGATTTAGGAGACCTTCTCAGTAAGCATTAAGCTTTCCCTGTAGAAATACCGGAAAGTGGTGAAACACGGATTTTCTTGAAATTGATACATGTGAAGGAACCTTAAAAAACATGTACACATCTTAAAGGAAACTGCTGAAAACATTTGATTTCCATGACAACCGCATTTAAAGTTTAAAATGCCCAAATCAAACCTTTTTCACCCATATACATGAAGAGAATGCATAAAATTGATAAATAACTGTGGTTTCATTAACTGGGCTTTATAATTCATTAGATTTACTGAAAATGCTCCAGTAATTTTTTCTTGTTTTGAGAAAAAATTAACAGTTTTTAAATACAAAATGTGTCAACTTTGAAGCTGATTTTATCCCAAGGTCCACAAGTTTGATGTAAATCACTTATGATTCCAATTAGACAAGTTTTCTTCTTCTACATTAAATACATTTTGTAGCAATAGATTAACAAACATTTAACATGCATTCAAAGCCATTTTGTCGTAAGAAAAGCCAGTCCATGTGCAGCTCTTTTGGCGTTGGAAATGGAAAAGTTATGAACACTCTTTGGAGGGAAAGTTGATCTAATTCAATGACCTGAAATTGTTTGCATGGTAAAGATGGGCAAGTCTGGTAAGTGTATCATAATTATTATTCATTTTAAAATCTTATTAGAAATATTTTGGTGTTCTTGGATAATTGCTTTTTTTTTAAATTAAAACTGTTTCTTATTACTGGGCCTTTATCCATGTACAGTTACAATGTTTGAATGTTGTCCAACTGAAATAATTGAATTAACTGAACATGTTTATTACTCTACTGCCTATTGATAAAAAGTTTCTGGCGCTGTTGTATAAGTACCTTTTATTTTTCAACATAAATGTAGAACCGTGGTGCACCTGCCTGGTTGGAATATACGAGGGTTGATTGATAAGTAGTGAGCCTCATATATCTGAAAGCATGAAGTGTCCTGTGTGAAAGTCCGATGTGAATCCGTCGACTGGAGAGTGGATGGAGACAAATCGGCTCAAAGTTCAGTGAAAGTGTCCGATGAAATCCCACAGTAATTACGATGCAAGTTCCAGTAGAAAATATGAGTGTCGGTTCAGTGGTAAATAGGTTCCAAAAAAAATATTCTCCTTCAAAAGTCCCAAAACAAAACTCAGTCTCCTATCCGTTCATACTCCCAGCGTCTGTCTAAACTAACGCTCTCGAGATACTCATGCTCTCGCGATATGGTGACGTCATAAGCTGACCTACTTATACACAACAATAGTCTCCTTGAGTATCTATACACTTTTGCCAGCAAATTTTGAGAGCCTCTATGCCACTTTTATAGAACCCCTTCACTTCACGTATGACGTCATCATCTGACACAAAGTGAGTACCTGAAATGGCCTTTTTCAATTTGGGAAATAGATAATAGTCAGAGGGAGCAAGATCAGGGGAATAAAGTGGATGTTCTATCAGTTCAAAGCCACGCTCGTTGATTGCAGCAATGGCAATGACAGACTTGTGAGCAGGGGCATTGTCCTGGAGGAACAGTACACCTTCCCTGAGCTTTCCGCTGCCTCGTCGACATAAACTAACCAAATGACACCAAACTCCGGCTACACACCTTTAAATAGCCAGGGAATAGAAGGGCTGAAAAGGGATATACCTGCTTAACCCCTTCCACACGAGGCTCACTACTTATCAATCAACCCTCGTTTTTAAGGACAATAAGTGTGGGGCCCACACCTCTACAGACATGCTTACAAAGAAGGAAAAGACAAAGGAAATTAATAGATGACAAGGGTGTGGATTCTGCAGATTTCGAGGCCCAGTTTCAAGATATGTTCACACTTGCCAGGCAATAGTGGGGCACATATTGTGTCATCTAACTGCACATGTTTTTATGTTATGTTTATTTTTATAGGGGTTTCAAATTCATGCTTGTTTCTTAAAGCCATACTTAAATGTTCAAATTTTTAAAACGGCTTTACCTTTCATACCTTTGGAGATGGCGGGGGGGTCGGGATGACAGTACGAGATTTGCAGAATTTGATCTGACGCGCCATAAAAAGTTGAAAGATCTTAAGTCCCTGCTGTTGATGAAATATGTCATATCAACATATTCAAGTTGGTAGGGAAGAGTTTTTTTTTTTTTTTTTTTTTTTTTTTGCTTCTGTCAATATGTGTGTGTGTGTGTTTTCTTCATTTGTGTTTCTTTTCTGCCCGTTTTCTTTTTTTTTATTTTAAAATTTGATTTTAAACACCACAGAGATATTTGTCATAACCATTGATTTTATATGTAGAAACAGACTTTACTATTATACCAAATTCCGTTGTTCAAGTAACCGTGTCATGATAGAGAAAAAAAGATTTCACATGAATATAAACAAAGACAATAAATTTTACCTATTTTGCTTGACGCAAAATGTTCATAATATAGAAAATGGCTTTTATCTTTTATTGATATAAAGATTGAAAGCGTTTATGATCATTTATTGTCACCGTAAGAGAACTAGCTGTTATGCATATGTAAATATATCTTGCTATAATGTAACATGCATTTTTTTGTGTACATAAATATTTGTTACAACTTCAACTGGTTAAAACTGAAATCGTATTTGGGTCAGAGACCTTGGATTACAGAATAAACATCGAGCAAATTTTTTTCTACAATAAAGGAGAAAAGCAAATGTTTCTGTTATTTTCACAGCATATAGTATTCAGTGAAACAGAAGCTATTTATAAGTGAAAAATTATCTTTTCTTTCTTAACGATCTTAAGGATCTGAAAAGCATGCTTCATTTGCAAAAATAATTCATTACATTCGAGTGTTGGTCATGATGTATATCAAGGTAATAAATGTCAAATGCATTTGGAAAAACATGCCTGTTTATGTTAATGTTATGTTAAAACAATCAAAATCACTGAAAAATGACTGCCAAAATATCTCAAAAAATTATGTTTGAAAAATAATTGATCGAAATAAAAGCAAACAAAATTCTCTTTTCTCATTGTGTGTTATTTCTTCATATACTGAATTTATTAGTTTTTATTTTTTATTTTTTATTTGGTTGCACAAATCTAGGTTATTAAGGAAATAATTCTCAGTAAATACTTGTGTTGGCCTTACTTGTGTTGGTTCTTT
Source organism: Lingula anatina (assembly GCF_001039355.2). The sequence continues at coordinate 243,482 of NW_019775383.1, read as the reverse complement.
CCATTTTCAAATTCCTTACTTATTTATTGTTGCCACAGCAGGAAGTTACACTTATTTGAAACAATAAACAGGGGCAGTCCCAGGATTTTAAGTGGAAATAGTGGGGGGAAAGACCTCCGCCCCTCAGAACCACCTCTCGACCCTGTCAACCCCAATTAAGTTGGGCAACCACACATTTCCTGAGGGGGGCGACCCCATTCCTATATTCAGCTCTGAAGAAGCTTTTCATATACAAGTCTAAAAGAAACGTTCCCCATGTGAAATATCATTGTTCTTTGACTTAATATGTCGATTTATAAATTCCCACAGGTGCAGGAGCCATGGAATTAGCATTAGTTGATATGGTAACCAAAGTATAATGCCTTTTGGTATACACCCATCTCTGCCTATGTTAATGTATTAAAAACAATTTAAATTACTATGGAAAAACTCTGCACTCATGTGTGAAAAATAAAATTAGGATAATTTTTGCTTTAAAAATCAAGAAAATTAACATTTTCATTCCTACATTTATTAATTGCTACAAAATTTTATTCTTTCAAGTCCAGTTTCTCAAGAATACGCCATGAACACATGAGTGTGGTCCTTTTCATATCCATGGCTTACTTACAGTTACCATAGCAACGGCCCCTGATAATACATGCAAGGTGGCTACGTGGGTTTTTGCTCGGAAAACTACACACTTTTTATATTTTAGTCCATGGAGTGCAACTTTTCTGCAGCATTGTTTAAAATTAACTAAAAAATAGGTATTTTGGTTGGTTTATGAAGTCTCGTAGGTCTCGGAGTTATGGAGTTTTCCGTCGTTGCAATGGCAAGCATAATATACTGTACATCAACGGTTTTTTTTTTTTTTTGGTATATATCAGTGCCTGCTTATGTTAATTTATCGAATATAAAATGTCTAAAGAAAACAATAACTCTACCCAAAAAACGCCCAAAAAATAAAGTTGGAAATGTTCTGTTTAAAAAATAAAACGCAAAGAAAGTCAATTTGTTATCAGCTGTGATTCCTGCATCTATTACTTGAAACAAAATTTTATTTTTTTCATTTTTGTGTGTGTGTGTGTGTGTGTGTGTGTGTGTGTGTGTGTGAATATTCAAGCCTAGTTTATCAAGCTCAGGATACTCCATTAATCCCTGAGTATGGGCCTTGGGAGAAAATTGACTTCAAAAATCACCCTATTATTGGTAAATCCAAGTTTCAAACTCATGGCTTAATTGCTGTTACAATAGCAACGGCCCCTGGGGGATATATAAATATATATATATATATATATATATATATATATATATATATATATATATATATATATATATATATATATATATGAGGTTGCTACACATATTTATGACCAGTAATCAGCAGACTTTTCATATATCAGTCAATGTTACATGTCCTTTCCATCAATATAACTTTTCTTTAATTTGAAAATTGATAGTTTTCCATGACTTTTCAAGTCCCAGGGGCTCAGGAACTTTGACTGGTACATTTGTTGCCGTGGCAACCAAGCGGGGACTTTTTAAAAACCGAAAAGATAATCATTTTTGCACTTCATATAACATATAGCACTTTTTTCAAAATTCAAAAATTTTATTGTGCAGGTGGAAGTTTAGTGCTTACTGAGAGGGCCTATTATTACTAGTACTTTTAAAAGAAAGTAGACAAGAGTAGACGGCGTGGATCTGGGTTAGAGTGCAAATTACAATAACGGACACCCATGGGATCCATGTTACAAAGTTTTCCTCCAAATAAGCGCTACGGTCTAGCTTTGTGATGTCATGAGCAACATGACGTGTACGTGCACTTACCGGCTTCGCATCTTGCACCTTGGAAACCCAAAGTACAAGAACACCGAAACGAACCCACCAGGTCCACACATTCGGCGCCGTTTTTGCATGGTTGACTTAGGCAATGATTGGTAGCTTTGGACATGTATAAACATGATTAGATTGTGTAACAAAAATGTTATGGCCTATATGAAAGAGATCATAAATATTAATGTTTTGTGTATGTTATGCTTTGAATGTATGGAATTTAACTGCCATTTGCGATGTGAAAGTAAAGTAGTACCTTCGTTGATTTTTTATCATCGGAATAAAAATTATTAAAAATGCATTCCACTGTTTTATCATTTTCACTGTATTTTCTTACCTCTTCGTCAAATAGATTTAAAGGCGTCATTTGTTTAGAATATTTTTTCAAATGATTTTGCTTGTTTCTACTGAAAAGTTAAAAATGTGATCATTACTTTTAGAATATACATAAAACTCTAGCAATTCTAGTGCTTGTGATAAAGCTAATTGTGTAACTCTTACTTGTTTCACAATTACTCCCGGTGTATCCATGGGGACAGCTGCAAGAATAGGTTATAGCATGACTCATACACGTTGCGCCATTTTGACAGGGCCGGCTGCGACAGAGATCATTTACTGTAATATAAAAGATCCTCGTTATAGAACTAGGAAACACTTGTAATTTTGCGGATTTGGGACAACAATGTCTGTAAAACATCAATTCGAGGTAATTAACAGGCCAACATAAAGTTTTTTTTCTTAAACCATGTTTTATAATTATAATTATTGAAGAATCTGTAAAAAAAAGTCAATTTCTAGGTTATAAAGGAAAGAATTCTCAGTAAATGTTGGCCGGTTATAAACTTTTTCTTTTGTTTATTTCGACTTTTCTTAATTTCAAAGTGCTCTCTCCACATGAGCAATGCCTGTTCTTAACTGCATGCTTATAATGGCACAAACACAGGTTTGTTCAATATGATATTTGATATAAAGGCACAGAGAGAACTTTAAATGCGAACCTTGACAGTTTGTCCCGTAGTACCCGGCAGAACACAAACATTGATAAGAATTCACCATGTCAACACACGTCCCACCATTCTGACAAGGACGACTAGAGCATTCACTTATTTCTAAAAAAGTAAATATTAATAAAGCGTGATAAAATGGTCACTTGTAAAAGGGCCAAACTTATTTTATCGTAAAAAATTATATAAATAACACTGAATACTTGGCACTGACTGTTTGTTTAAGAAATGAAAGTTAGAGATTTCGAAAATTAAAAAATTAAATTTCATATTTAAAAGGTCTTTACATTGACCAATATATAGTCTTTTTAATTTTTAGCTAAATTTATTATCATACCAAGCTGACATAATTTGCCAGTGAAACCAGGAAGGCAATGACAGTCAAAACCGCCATGATTATTGCTACAGGTGGCGCCCCTGGCACATGGGTTGTTCATGCATTCATTTACGTCTGCAAAAGACAAAAAATGTATACTGAACATATCCTGTCTATTTTCCAATTGCACTTCTTTGTACTTATTCCAGCCGTTATTATAGCATTTTTACATAGTTTGCTTACGACTGGTTTGTCACTGTAATAAAGACATACAGTAGGCATGTATGTGGCCACACTCCATTAGGTTTCGTAGTGCCCACATTTCAGACTGATATCTGATTATTAATCATTTTTAAAGTTGTATCCTCACTTTAATGGTTTGGCAGATTTTTAATATTTTCACCATATTTATCTAGAGATTCAATATAAAACCAAGCGTCTTCCTTCACTTACTTACCATTTGACTCATTGTTTGTTGAAACCAAATTATTGTTGCGTTGGTCACTATTTTCTTTTGGAGTGAACGCTAGCGACCATACAACAATAGCAACCAAGGCAGCGCATATGATTCCCGTTAACACCAATGCTATTTGTAGCCGTCTATTCACATTTGTCTTTGGTAGCTGTGCAAACCTTAGTTTGGGATCATTGGCATTTGGACGAGGAATCCTTAAACTCTCATACACATTTGATTCCTCCACTAAAGCATGATCAGCATCCGACGACGTTTCATATATTGCATTCACATACACGGCGCTTTGGTTTTGGGGAGTAACGAACAACTTCATACCTAAAAGTAGTTTTAGGTTGATTTCATCATGGACTCGACAACTTCAGTGTTCTATTTGTAATGAATTTAAATGTTTTACAAAGATGAAATAGATTTTATGCAAATTGGTATTCTCAGATCACCTGAATATAATGGTCACATCCAAATAAATAAGTAAAGGTGAGAAACCAATATATTTATTTTCAAAGATAATATTCAACACTGAGCAAACATTACTCTCCCTTTACATATTTTATAGCTTGAATTTAAAACAGATCTATGAAATAAAATCTTAATTATTCAAATTGAGTAAATTAAACTTAAATCCCTGGATGCATACCTCTTTTGTCTGCCATGTTTACTTTCTTCAAAATTCAAGAGATGTGGAATAATAAAATGCTGTACTGCCACATCTGGCAAAGAAAGAATGTAAAAGTGTATTTTGCAATTACAACGTATTTCACAAAATGCGCCGTGGTTGCATGGTGCGAAAATAATGTTTTTTTTTTTTTTTTTTTTTTTTTTTGCAAAGGGCGGTGAGCCTGCAGTAGTGAGAGTGCTCAAAATTTATTCTCTGAGCGATATCAAGCCCGGTATTACAGGGGCTTAAGATAAAAAACAGCATGAAATATTACGATAAGCCACCCACCGCGCTTTCTATGCTGACATGTTGGTAAATATGTGTTATCTATAATCCCTGTACATTAGCAACGAGACCTAACTGTAATGCAAACTTTTCTTTCGATTTTGTCACTTACACTAGATCAAAGGGTATTTAAAAAATGGTTGTTTGTGTTAAATATTTTTCAGCTCTTATTATGTTCAGTTTTAGGTCGTTATTTGGCTAAATATTTCCGTTGTAAAGTTGCAATAATACAACTACAAACAGAACCTACCGCAAACTTAAAACTGTGGAGATACTTATTGTACACTTTGCCAGTGTATATTTTGCCATTTATATCACATTATCATCATTTGATGGAAATAGACATGTACTTATTGATAAGTAAACAAGACTCGTAACCAAAAGATAATAATGTTTCTGATTCTTTAATGTTTAATAAAGAAAAGACATTATCGCCAAGGTCACTATGATAAGCACAACCATTGTATCTACACTCACAAACATTTAATTCATTTCAACATTTTAACTTTGCAACGCAGTGCGCCAACTGTGAGATGAGATGACTTATCTTTAGAAGTATAAACGTAAAATTTCCAAACCTAGAATACATAATTATTGTACTTACCAGTGTGTTTGCATATAGTGGTGTTTTCAAGCAGCCTTTTTACTAATGTGACACTGCGCACGTTTGTTGACAACAACGCCTTCGCTACCACGCTGAAACTAATCAATATTGCTTCCTGGTTCACAAACGAGTTCAACACGTGACATTGCAAATACGTCGCTGCAAAATGTTTGCCTCTAAAAGTGGTTGCTTTTTTATTTATTTGAGCTCCATTCATAGGGACAAGGTAGTACTTCTAAATTGTCGACTTTGAAGGTAGGTCCTGATATTTTTATTCCAATTGTAAAGACAAAGTACACCCCACAAATAAAATATGCACTGAGGTACTTCATAGCTTTACTTTTTCGTCCCAAATATGCTCATAAAATACGATCCAGATACTAAATCCCCATATTCCTAAGTTAAAACTTCCATAGAACTTTACTTGACGGTTGCAATAACGTTCTAGTTAGAGTAGCTTCACGGATAGAGGTCATAATGTTTACACAACATAGCATCTTTGGTAGAGATAAAAAAAAATTATCATTAGGTTGCGGTAGTGAGGCGCCTTTAGCAGTATACAACTAAAACAATACATGTGAGGACGTGTGGCGGGATTAAACTGTTCACTTCTGCGTGGGATGGCCCCACTTCGCACCTAACACTTAAAATGTATTATCTAAATTTTCAGCAGGGCCCGAATTTCATCAACACTGGAGAGCGCTGTCCTTTGGATACCGTGTACAGGTACCTGAACTATCCATTTATCACTGGGTCACTGCTGTTACGTCATATACATACTGATACAGGGTCGCTTGTCACCTTTATTGGTTGATGAGTCAAGAGCCATAGAAAACAATTTTGAAATGCGATACTTCAGTCCAACATAATGGAAACAACATCAGCGTCGGTTTAGTACTTAAAAAAAAAAATTGAAAAAACACTCATTACAGTAGATTATATGTAGATGTAGGTAGATAGGATTTTCCTAATCTTTTAACAGTTTCCCCTTAACCAAATACATATAGGTACATTTTACATTATCTTGGAAGGCAGTAACTAAAAATACATGTTAATGAACGATCTCGTGCTATTCACATTTCATTCAAACAATTTTCCAAAGAGAAACGGAATAAAGTTAATAATAATCATAATAATTAATACACAATAAATAGCTTTTCACAACAAATATTTCAATGCAATTAAGTTATGTGCAGTGCTTAAGATATAACCGTATGCTATACTAAAAGGATGCATTCTACTCTAAACTTATTACAAAATACGAAGTTGAAAATATGTACCGCAAAAACTATAAGTGCGGTTTTTAAACTGTCTTAAAAATCTGTGATTGAATATTATTTCTCATTCCAGACAATAACAGGTTTACCAAAGTATATTTGGAGGAGCCCCGGTGAGACGCCTTAAAAAAGAAGAATTAAAAAACCAATGTGCTGGTCATGTAACTGGTAAAGGGGGGCACCGAAGTCACCGGGGAGAGAGTTGAGAACCCGCCACTGAACCGTGAAGAAGATCTGTGATTTCTTATCTCTCCATTTGACCAGCTCATTGGGTTACTGAAATTAATTTCCTTGTTGAAGATCAATGGCACCGATCCAACGTCTGACCGTTCGGTTATTTTCTTTGCATTTACAACATTATCTTTCCTCCTCTTATGTGAAATCACACTACTAGATGAATCAGATCATTTACTCTCTAATCAAGAGTGTCTTTCATGACTTGACCAATATAGCCTACTATACCAATTTAGCCTACTATACATTCTTGAGTCAATGTACGAAGGATATGGTGGCCATTATAACCTATCGACACTGATATAACATTGTAAGGTAAAGCGCTGGTCTGTAAATCTGTGTTGAATTTTATTTTGTTGGCGTGACAAAATATCAACAAATTACAGAATTTAAAAAATCAACACTTGTTAAATAATAGGGTGTTCATATGGCACTTTTGTCTTCCCGTAGGAGGTTTACTAAGTTCTAAAATGCATAGTCAAAAACAAAGAACGCCAGCATCTTCAGCGTGATTACAGTTTTCAACTGCCCAACCATTGTGACCACATGACCCAATACTGGATTCTGAGCCTGTGCATCCGACATCGTCCAACCATATGGTTCCTTTGCCTTGTCCAAAATATGCACTCTCTACAGCAAGTGCGTTGGAATACAGAAGACTTAAGGACTTGCAGAAAACTCTGGCATCAGTGTTATCCCAGCTGTCATCGCAAACTGTTCCCCAGTCTCCATTATGGTACACTTCTACCCTACCACCGTATTTGCTATTGATATTTATTCCAATAAGACGGTACGGGTGACTGGACACAAAAGCTGGAATGTTCAAACAAAAGATAAAGAGAGAGTGTTTCATTTATGATCCATTCATCTTGCTTTATCTTTTTTCTTTCTTTCTTTCTTTTGTGTAAGTTATATTCTGTCATGATATGTCTGAATTATATTGTTTTATCATGTGGTATTTTACACATTATTCCTTCAGAATTTTATCTCTTTCCAGCTACAGACTAGCGAGCTATATCAAATTATTTCTATGTTTGTCTATTTTAAGCTTTTTACCTGATTCACAATTCCTGCCTGTATATCTGTAAGGACAGCTGCAGGAATACGATAAAGTTTCATTCCTACAAATGGCGCCATTCTGACAGGGTGTGCTGCGACAGTGATCTGCTTCTGTAGCAAATATGGCGAATTTTCTAAGCATGTTCTTGTTAGTTTTCTTTTTATTGAGTTTAACTACGCAGGCAATTCATATAATACATTTTCTTTATATATGGATTTCATGTACAAATTATATTTATCATAATCCAAACATATTTGCTCATATATTTTCAAGTTTCACCTTGGCAGTTTGTCCCGTAGTACCCGGCAGAACACAAACATTGATAAGAATTCATCATGTCAACACACGTCCCACCATTCTGACAAGGATGGCTGGAACATTCACAGATTTCTTAAAAAAAAGAGTATATTAATAAAACATTATTTCATTTTAAAAGCAAAACATCTTATAAATACCGCAGAAAATGTGTACTGACTGTTAATTTTAGAATTTAATGTTAGAGATTTCGAAAATTAAAAAATTCACTTGGTATTTAAGTTTTCTTTGCAATGACCTGTATACCACCCTTTTACTGGCTAAAGTAACATACCAAGCTGACATAATTTGCCAGTAAAACCAGGAAGGCAATCGCAGTCAAAACTGCCATGATTATTTCTACAGGTGGCGCCCCTGGCACATGGGTTGTTCATGCATTCGTTGACGTCTACAAAAGAAGCAAAATATATTTGTACCTTTCTTTTTCCATTGATTTTCTTATTGCAGTTCTTTGTACTTATCCCAGTCGTTATTATAGCAAATATATAATATTCACTTTATTCTGCACAAACAGAATGCGTTACAAAGTTATAGAAAAGAAAGACGCCATTACAAAACATGTAATTTGATAATAAAAAAAATGCTTGATGCGTTCAAAATGGGAACATAATATTTTAATGCGTATGAGAGCTAATTAAATTAGTCTTATATTAACTTGTGATGGACCCAAAGTAATGAAAAAACTTTCATTGGTCTACCAGGTCATTAAAATTACACAAACTTATGGTTTGGTACCTACCGTTGTCACACCATGTCCCTTGGTAACTGGAAGAGCAAGAACATCGGAACGAGGCCACCGAGTTCTCACACTTGGCACCATTTTTGCAAGGGCTGCTTATGCAGTGATTGGTAGCTGGAATCAATAAACATGTATGCCTCCACACTGTATAAGATTTCATGCCTACGTTTCGGGCTGATATCTTATTTTTAGTCATCCTTTTTTTTTCACATTGAGTGGATTGGCACATTTAATGTTTTTTTCACCATATATATATATATATATATATATATATGCAGAGATACCAGTACAATATAATTCTTAGTGTCTTCCTTCGTTTAATTACTATTTGACCCACTGTTTGCTGAAACCAAACCTAAAAATCATGGGTGAGTTGCTCACTTTTTTCCTTTTGGGTATGCACAAGCAACCATACAACAGTAGCAACCAGTGCAGCGCATATGATTCCCACTAACACCAATGCTATTTGTAACCGTCTATTGACTTTTGTCTTTGGTGGCTGTGTTATTCTGATATTGGGATCATTGTCATTGTTGGTTGGACGCGGCATTCTAAAACTCTCGTAAACACTTGGTGTCTCCTCTGGAGCAAGATCAACCTCCGACGACGTTTCATATGTTGCGTTAATATAAGCGGCGCTTTGGCTTTGAGGGGTGGTAAATAACCCGATTCCTAGAAATGATTTAAGCATAATCCCATTACTGAACTAGTGACACACGCTTTAACACGCTAAAGGAGTAGATTTTTCATCCATCATCAGCTAATATTAAAATGGTTTTCCTCCAACAGTTCGATGTCTATCAAGAACATCTTAATCGGGGAAATAGCCTCTGTCCCCCTCCCCTTACTGCCCTAAAAGGCAGGTATGGGCCAGTGGGGATGGCTTCATTATTTTCAACATTAGCCGTTGAGTGCCTATAACATAACACCCTATAACATAACACAGCTGATGAAAATATTCTAGTTGTGACGGAACATAGAGTGTTTTTATTATTCCACATGAAAGCAATGCATACACTTTACAGTGAAGAATCTTTATGCTTAGTGGTGCTCTGCAATCATCTTAAAGTCCGTTTCAAATTGAATTTAAGTTGTTAAAGTGGGAAGCCAATAATTTATTTTCAAAGAGTATATAAAACATGTGTTGCTTACAACACCACATTTTTGCATATATACTCCATCAACATAATTTTATAGCTTCAATCTCATTTTTTTTTTTAAATCAACTCCACTTCAAGATATGAAGCGTACGTTCTTGGATGCATACCTGATCTGTCTGCCATGTTAAAATTCTTCGAAGTTGAAGAGCTGTGCTGAAATAATAAAATGATGTGGAGTCACATCTGGCAAAATCGCTCCATTTTTGAAACGAAGAAAAATTTAAATGAGCATTTTACATCTACAACACAATTCACATTATTTTTTCTAAATCACTAAAGTGGTTTAAAAAACATTTTATCATAGGTTTATGTTTCCCTGCGTTAGCTCTTTATTCCACATGTTGGGAATCTCTACCATTAATTCTATCCTTATTATTATTGTGAAATCGTTTTCTGAATTTTTGGAAAAAAAAAGAATTGACCCAAGAATACAACATTGTCTTTATTTCTTTGGAGCCATTAATAATAATAATAATAATAATAATAATAATAATAATTTATTGTCTAAAATCTATATAAAATACTCAGTAGACTTTACAGGGGTAAATCGAACATCTCTAACAAGGTATAACTCTTGTTGCAGAGAATTGATCCAGGTAGTTTCTAATAGCATCAATGTTTCTGCTGTTAAAAACACATGATTGAGTGATATTTAATACTTGTCTTTAGATCCACGCAGAGAGTAACGTAGACACCAAGGTTTTGGTTTTAGGTTCACGACACTGGTGCCTACTGGTAATTCAAGTTGTAGATTGTATGTAAAAAAAATATGTGCGTGATTAAAAAAAACACAGATGAATCAGCGCGGAGTTTACTGTTAAGCAGTGGTGCTAAATTTGATGTGAATATGATTCCTGTTGTTCTAGTGGAAAGCTAGATTACGTGTAAAAGAATCAATCATCTGTTATTTCTCAATACTGTCTCAATATTATGAACTTTGAATTAAAAAACATCATAAAAAGAATCATTAACGCTCCTTCATACTTTATATTGCTGACCCGTAAGTAAACTCGTTGTCTAATATCCCTGCACCAGACTAGAAAGCAAACTTTCTTATCGGTTTTGTCATTTTCACGAGGTCAAAAACTGCATGCTGCAAAAACATGTTTGCGAAACACGTTGTTTCAACTCTTATCTCAATTATTTATCCTGAGTTCTAGGTCGTTCTTGACTAAATACCTTCGTTGGTATAGTTGTAAGTATCAAACTACTAATATAAGAATTCATTCAACCAATTATAAAATTCAGAATCATTTGTCTTTGGAGCAAAGTTTGATGAATTTTTTAATTAAACAAATAAAGAATAAGGTTTTAAATGTTTAATCGCGTCACTGCACTCCGGTGAAAACTGTTTGAAAAGCGTTTACTTCCTTTGAAATGTCAGAGTCTGATGTTGCTAGGTAAAAAGGTAAGAAGTCTCCCATGATGCTATCAGTTATTTTCTCCATAAGCATATCACTTACTTTAAGAGTCTACATTAAAACATGTAGATACATTCACAAAGTTCACTAATCCTATGATATCGCTTCATAATAATTTGATATAAAGATTCTCAACTTTAGTTTTTTATAAGTAAAACATCACTTGTGAACCAATTAATGTTATATTTCAGGATGAAGATTGTCTTTTTCTAAAAGGTTTAAAAATGAATTGACTATATCGCTAAAATCACTGTGATGAAAACAACCTTTTTATCCACACTCACGAACATTCATTTTAGATATCCCCGTCAAAATTTAAAAACTTTAAAATTTGGAGCACAATAGCTGCACAATTGTGAAGTAAGATTACTTATCTATGGAAGTATATAAATGAATATTTCAAATCTGGAAGACATAATTATTGCCCTTACCAGTGCGTTTGCAAAGAGGTGTTTTCAAACGGCTTTCTTTCTAATGTGACACTGCGCATGTTTGTTGATAACAACGCGTTCGCTCCCACGCAGAACCTAAGCAGTATTACTTCCTGGGTCACAGACGAGCACAGGACGTGACGAGAAAAATATACGACGTTGCAAAAAGTTTGCAACTAAGAGCGACTGCTTGTTTTCTAGAAAGGTATTTACTCCAAAATTGGAGCTACGAACATGTAGAAATCAGTCCCTGCTAGTACACCAGCAGCTTTCCAGGTGTAGATCAGTTTTCTTTGATAGAAAGAAAAAAATCCCAACATATTTTGGTAGTTGAGGCGCCTCGGTGTACAACTAAAGCAATGCATATAACGCCGTGTGACGGGACTTAATAGTTCATTTCTGTGTGGGACGGTCCGCCTTCGCACCTATTTATTATCAAAAATTTTAGCATTTTCCTCTCAATCACCCAGGTATTATATATTTCTCCTCGCGAAAAATATGTATCATAAATTCATTAAGATTACAGTAACAGTTACTTTTTGGTTTCATTATGTTGAATTTTAAAAGAGAAAAGGATGTGGAATATAATAACATTATAATAAAGATCATAATAGTACATATTATATTTTATAAATAACACATCATCATTTAAATTTAAAGTTATATGCAGTTTACAAATCTTAAAATACAATAATATGTCATTGTTTAATTACCTACATTGTACACCAGATAACTTTGTTTGTAACGAATTCTTATAGAAAATTCTTTGCATTAAATTTTTAAATGCTATTTTAAACTGTTTTTAAAACTAATAATCAGTCTACAAGCTTTAATTGGATTAATTTATCATATCTCATTCCAGGAAATGACAGGCTAACTGATTGGATTTGGAGGAGCCCGAGTGAGACGCCTTAAAGACGAAAGGAGCCCAAAAACGATGGGCTGGTCACATGACTGACCAGACGATCAGGCACCTGCTGGAGTTTGGGTGGCTAGGAAGGGGAGTTAAAGAAGTCATCTGTGAAGATAATAGAACCCGTCACTAAACTGTAAATGAGGAATGAGACTTACAAAAAAATCGACAATAACATACCACGCTTTATGTTAGAGGAAAGCAATTGTTTGTAAACCTGAAGTAAAATTACCCTTTGCTTGAGTTAATTTCAACAAAATATTTAAACCAACTGTTATTCATCTGAATGCAATATAAAACAATGCTTTTGTTGTCCGTCCATTGAAGGTTTATTCAGCTGAAGTAGGTAACATATTTTTAAACAGTTAATTTTATTACGTATCATCAATAACAAAGAACACCAGAATCTTCACCGTGATGATGACAGTTTCCACGTCCCCACCCTCTGAGCCTTTAACCCTCAAGAGACCAAGTTATTTTACTGACGGAAATGCCTAAGTGGGGTCATCTATGACCCCATTGTGTTCTATACAGGGATCCTTATTATAAAAGGCTGTTGAGGGTTTATCACACCTATACTACTCCCAGGATTTAAGACAAGTATTTTATAATGATCTAATGTAAAAAAATATTTGGTAATAATACTTTTATTGCATGAAATAACCAAGCACAGATTTTAAGAACAACATTACACCGGTATTTAGACAGTCCTTGTCAATTTCCACTTGCAGAAACATTTCTCTTTTTATTTGCCACACTAAATGAAAAAAGTACATTACAAAATTGCTTTGAGTAAAAATATTTTGACTTATGTTGAGATAGCATCCTGCTGACTTCAATAAGAATAATTAGCTGATTTGCTGAGTAGGGAATACCCTAATGCCATGGTAAGGAAGTCATACTACTCAGAACACATTCAATCAACCTACATGTATGTTACTACCACATCTGTGTATATAACAAAATCCACACAAACACTTTGTTAATATATGTATAAAATGATATCGACAGAATTCTTTTGATTTCCGAAATACCCGAAAATTGTAACCGTCAAAACGAGAGACCCAGTTATGAGAACAAGTTCCAACAAAGCTACTGAAATTAGATTCAGCGATGCACTATTAGGTACACTTCAAGCACAATCTTTACAAACCACTTATTTGTGCCTATGTTATGGGCACACTGGCTGGTTGCATGAAGTACATGCATGTGGCATTTTCCTGTCAGTGTTGCATGGGCAAAACATTTGAATTAAATTTGAAAACTAATATTTAAAAACCCATGCTTCTCTTTGGGGTCATAAATGACCCCACAAGAGTTTGTGCTGTATACGCCACACTAATTGGTTGATCCCTACAAAAAACTGTGAAAGTGTGTAGGATTAGTAGACTGACAAACTCATGCAACGAAAGAAAATTCGAATAAAAAATAAAGAGATGGCACATTAAATCATATGGCTGGGGTCGTAAATGACCCCACTCGGTCCCTTGAGGGTTAAGACTCAATATTGGGTTCTGATCACGTGCAGTTGACAGCCGTATGGTTCCACCACCTTATCCGAAATAGGCTTCTGTACAGCAAATTCCCTTAATAACTGAAGTATATTCTTAGCAAAATCGTAGTTACTGAAAATATATTTAAATAGAAAGAAACTTCATTAAGATTAATGATAATAAAAATAATTAAATGTCAAATGTTATTTATAGCACTCCATTTCATAGATTTCAATGCTACTGACGGATATGTCTGTTTACTATACTATACTATACTATACTATACTATACTATACTATACCAAAAGCATGTATTCTAACTCTAACCTTGACTTATAACAACTGAATAGATTTCAATGCTACTGACAGTTATGTCTGTTTAATCTATTACTCTATACTATACTGTTCTATACTATACTGTACCGTACTATACTGTACTGTACTGTACCGTGCCGTGCCGTGCCGTGCCGTGCCGTACTATACTAAAAGCATGTATTCTAACCATAACCTTGGCTTAAAACAACTGAATAATGCAAGAGTAATGTACTGATTTTTAAACCTGACAAACGCTACTCATTTTACATAACCGAATATCAACAAATCATTGCTATTCATTTGTCTCTCCCTGTATTAGTTCACTATGCGGAAAAAGGTGGCACATTTTCAACAGCATGTTCTAAGATGTATCTTCAATAACAAATAACTCCAGCATCTTCATCGTGACCACAGTTATGAATCCCCCAACCTCTGTGAGTACATGATGCAATGTTGGGTTCCCACCCTGTGCAGTCAATATCGTCCAACCATATAGTTCCATTACCTTGCCCGAAATACGCACTCTGTATACTAAATGCTCTGGAATAGGGAAGACCCAAGGACCTGCAGAAAACTTGAGCATCATTATTATCCCAGCTGTCGTCGCAAACTGTTCCCCAACTTCCATTATGATACACTTCAACTCTGCCACTGTATTTTCCAGTGGTAATTGATCCAACAAGACGATACAGGGGTCGGTACAGCAAATCTGAAATGTTCAATGAAAACCTGTTCAAAGAGCAAGCGTTTCAGTTATGGTCAGCATGTTTACATTTAGAATTCACCCACATTTTATTGTATTTACTTCGACACTTATTCTCATTTTACCTACTGTCTTGCAAAACTGATTATATCAACATTTTTCATGACACGGCTTTAACCTGATTAACTATCCCTGTTGGTATATCTAGAATGACAGGTGCAAGAATAGGTGTTAACATAACTACTGCACGTGGCACCTTTTGTAGCATGTTTATATTTAGTATTATTGTCAGCAGTAAGACATGATATGATTTTAGCAACATTCAGTGAGATGAAATGGATTATGTTTATGTCTCTGTAAATAACGCCCTAGCTTTATTCTGTAATTTACTGTTTTGTCACCAGACCTCTGTATGACACATATAATTCGTTCTTGTAAGAACGAACCAGAACATGTTCTCTAGGTCACAATCAGAAACATTATTTTGCATATTATTTGTCATCTTATATTTATTATCTTTTCTCACCTTGGCAGTTTGTCCCGTAGTACCCGGCAGAACACAAACATTGATAAGAATTCACCATGTCAACACACGTCCCACCATTCTGACAAGGACGACTGGAACATTCACTGATTTCTATAATAAGAAACATGAATAGATGTCAACTGAAAAAAGAGCAGAGTCATCATTCACCGACTTCTAAATTGGTAATATATTCGGTAAATTAATGCCAGGAATTATTCAATCGTAAAAGAAGCAACACGCCATCCAGGTGTCTGATATCAAATTTCTATTTTAAAATAAAACTATGCAAAATCTGTTTTCCCGTAATGGCATTTAAAAAGGTCGATAATTCAAAACAAAATCACTTGATAATGATGTAATGTATGTTCTAACTAACTTACAGGGGATAATTCTACGTGGTTTTGTTAAAATTCTGCATAATTTTTAACTGATATCCTACCTAGCTGGCAGTATGTTCCTGTAAAACCACCTGGACAACTGCAGTGAAATCCGCCATAACTGTTTCGACAGGTGGCGCCACTGACACACGGGTTATTCAAACATTCATTTATATCTGAAAAGAAACAAAATATGGACCAAAGACTTAATTTTAAAGTTCAATTAAGTTAAGCGTTTTTTTTTTCACCTTAAACATGTAATTGTGAAACTGTTTTTACGTCATTCATGTGCTGCTTGATAAATGTGCCTTTTCTGTTGAACGCATTTACAAGATTAGAGTTTTTTATGATTTTGAAAGAAAGTCAACGAGAATAAATGGTGTGATCCAGAGTGCAAATAACGTTTATGAAAACTTGTGTTAACTGTGACATCGAATGTCGCATATTTTTCTTCAGATGAGTTCAACCGGATATAGTGAAAATTGTAATGCCACAAGCAACAATGTGTTTGCATGTAGACTTACCGTCTTCGCACCTTGGCCCTTGGAAACCGGAAGTACAAGAACACACAAACGAAGCTGCCAGGTTTACACACGAGGCACCATTTTTACAGGGTAGGCTAAGACAATGGTTGGTCACTTTGGTAAAGTATGGATAAATATGATTAGATTTCATAACAGAAATATCTTGCTAACAATGCAGTTACACCTATAATATTGGGGCTTAATATGTGTGAGTTATGGAATGCGTGAGAAAATGATATATAACTTCTTGACAGTTATGTGTCGGTTTTCTCTACTTTTCGCTGAATCATTCTAAAATACAGTTTAACATAATGAACGTTTCATGTAACAATTTAACCATTTTTCAAAAATTTCCCAATTTACAACTATCCTTAAATTATTATTTTACTTGAACCTGTCCTAGACTAAACGCATGGCCGTTTTTGTGCTAGAACATCGCAAGAATACAAAATGTTTTCCAATAGATTGATTACTTGTTAATTGGGTTTAACCACAGCCACAGGTGTAGTTCTTACTTGTTTCACAATTTCTACCCGAATATCCAGAAGGACAACTGCACAAATACGTCTCAGATTGATTCCTGCAGACTGCACCATTTTGGCAAGGCTGGCTGCGACAGGGATCTCTAGCTGTAACACAAGTCTCAGGTGCTAATGGTGGTTCTTTTCCACAAAAAAACAATGGAAAAAACTGCTTGCAAATACTAAAATCAAGGAATGTGCGTTGGCAAACACACACACACTGTTTTTTTCAATATGATATTTGTTATAAACGCACAGAGAGAACGTTTAATACATACCTTGACAGTTTGTCCCATAGTACCCGGCAGAACACAAACATCGATAGGAATTCACCATGTCAACACACGTCCCACCATGCAGACAGGGACGGTTGGAACATTCACGGACTTCTGCAATTGTATAATAAATGATTCAGTAAAATGCATAAAAATGCAAAACATGTTTTGTCCGCTGCCTTGAGAACCCTCAACAATCATATTTATATCCGACAAAGCTTATATTCCCAATTCAGACCTCAAAATGGATCAAAACCTATAAAAAAATAAAGTTTTTTTAGAGTGTACCGTGCCTACACCTGTAGTGCGCATGCTCATCAATTAAACTCGAGGTGAAGAAAGCATGGCGGCTGGGGGCGATCGCAGGAAAAAAGCTCTTCTGTTCTATTATCTTTCAAAACAGAGACGAAAAAGAAATGAATTGGCCCGTAGAGCAGCAATGAATCGGCTATCTACGGAGATAATGTCACCAGAGATATTCACGGAAATATTCACGGAGATAGGCCTACCCAGCTGATCAGCTGACCCAAGACCAAGGAGCATGCGCACTTAATATTTCTCAGGTGGCTTCCGCATGGCGAACGGAGCCGAGATTTAATGACTGTTCCCCGCAGGGACGACGTGTGGGGAGGCGTGTGAGAGGCGGAGAGACAATTAAAAGATTAGGCGGGTTTTCTTTTATGTACGTCCGCCATATTTAGTTCCAGGATTTGTAAAGCCTGGCTCGATCAACTCGTTGTGAATGCGATCTTATCCCAGGGAAATCTCGTGAAGAGTACCTTTAATAGGAAAAAGAAGCAGAAATAACTTAACTAATAAAACAAAATGTATCAAAATAAACAAATTACAATAAATGCAGCGAAATGTGAAGTGGGAATGGAATGATAAAGGAGGAATGATAAGAAACCAAAAAGTTGAATACCAAATGAAACCTAAAAAAGAAAAACAGAAATAAACTCACGCCTACCTGAAAATATAGAAGAAGTGTGTCATTTCAAGACAACAAAGTGGACAAGAAAGAACACGTCTTTCCTATGGCGCGACTTGCGAACGACTGATCTCTTTCCCTCGCGCGAAAGAGACTTTGGACAAAGAAAAACACACACAAAAGAATACGAAAATACACGAATGAAGACGAACGAATACGCACACAAGGAGAACACAATGAGAGCACAAGGAGAGCGAAACTAAAGTATTTCTCCGGTCGAAAGTACACCAAGAAAGGACACATAGTTCTCGCACGTGATACCATTTCAACAAAGTTTCCTAAACCAATGGTTGGTCAGTGTCATACATATCTACGGTCAAGCACCTTAATACTCTGCCATGCCAAAGCTTTGGAGTAATATATGGTAATTAGTAATCGATAAAAATTTGGACATGTACATGATTGACAGAACTCTTTATATATATATATATATATATATATATATATATATATATATATATATATATATATATATATATTTATGAGTGCATGAATTGAGAGGAGTCGCCGAGGCTAGTTTGCTGTCAAAATTTGTTATCATACACAACACAACAGAATCAAATAGATGTAGGTTGAAAATGTCATTTTATTGACATTTGCACTTTGATTAATGTTCAAAGTACGAATGAAAAATACTGAGAGTTAGATATAAATCTATGAACGACAATCATGCATGTTATATAATTTTCAAGCTTAAAGATATAATTTACATTTCAGCAAAGATGGAGGGAAAAAGGGATATATATATATATATATATATATATATATATATATATATATATATATATATATATATATATCAAATTCATAAAAATTTTTTTAATTTTTTGTCTATATTTTCTATTTTCTATTTGTCTTCCGTCGTTTATTTTCTAATTAAACCTATTGTTTACAGAATTAAAACTTTTAAAATTATGGCTGAGTTGCTCACTTTTTTCCTCTTGGGTATGCACAAGTGACCATACAACAGTAGCAACCAGTGCAGCGCATATGATTCCCACTAACACCAGTGCTATTTGTAACCGTCTATTGACTTTTGTCTTTGGTGGCTGTGTAATCCTTGGATTGGGGTCAGTGACATTGTTGGTAGGACCACAAATTCTAATACTCTCGTAAACACTTGACGTCTCCTCTGGAGCAAAATTCACATCTGATGACGTTTGATTTCTATTAACTTTTGTCTTTGGTGGCTGTGTAATCTTTGGATTGGGGTCAGTGACATTGTCGGTAGGACCACAAATCCTCATACTTTTGTAAACATTTGGCGTCTCCTCTGGAGCAAAATTTACATCCGATGACATTTCATATGTTGCGTTTACATACCCGGCGCTTTGGTTTCTATTAACATTAGTCTTTGATGGCTGTGTAGTCCTTGGCTTGGGGTCAGTGACATTGTCGGTAGGACTTAAAATCATCATATCCTCGTAGACAATTGGCGTCTCCTCTGGAGCAAAATTCGCATCTGATGACGTTTCATATGTTGCGATTACATACGCGGCGTTTTGGTTTCGAGGAGTAGTTAATAACTTGATACCTAAAAGCAGAAGTGAGAAACCAAAACATTTATTTTAAAATATTATGTTGAACACTGGGCAAGCATTTCTGCACGTACTCTCCCATTACATATTTATTTCTTTGGCTTAAATTTAAGACAGGTTTATAAAATGAACTCTTATTTGTACAAAATGATTAAATTAAACATTCATCCCTGGATTCATACCTCTTGTGTCTGCCATGATTACTTTCTTCGAAATTCAAGATCTGTGGAATAGTAAAATGTTATATTGCCACATGTGGAAATTTTTAAGCATATTGCAAACGAAGAAAATGTAAATTTGCATTTTGCAATTACGACGCTTTTTACCTTTTTGTAAATAACTGAACGGTTTGAAAAACATCTTTAGCATAGGTCCACATTTATTCTCTTTCAGCTGATTCTGAAAATTAGGATGGGCCCCAAAATACTACATTGCATTTATTAAATTTGGGTCCTGAGAGGAATTTCATTTTATTTTGATTCCAATTAATCGTCGTTGCTAAACGCATGGCGTTTAAAGCAAAATGCAGCGGATTTCGGCTGGACAAGGGCGTTAAACGAGATAAATAGCGTTTTACTGGATTGAACGTCGCTGAGTTAACCGTTTAGCACAAGTGTAACGAAACTGATGGCCCGTGTTACAGAAACCCATTTAGTTATTATGGTTAGGGTTAGTCTCCATTTAGTTATTATGGTTAGAGTGAGCCTGACCTAAGTGGGTCAAAATCCTGTACAAGTGAATGGAAAGCGGACTCTTTACCATGAGACTCTGACATGTTACATCGGCGTTTAATTTGATGTGAACTTACTCTCTATTGTGCTTGTTGGAACTACATGTAGATGACGTCAAAATAAATAACCCACCTGTTATTGCATAAGACTGTCCTAATAACAGGACTCCTAATGAGACTAGTACAAATCACCTCAATTATTTTTTTAAATATTAATAAAAATATCAAAATATTTATTGAAACTGGAACTGTAACAACTGAGAGATCGCTTACGCCCGCATCCTGCCCACCTCAGTCTGAAACACGTTATCGGGAACCAACACAGATCTCTTTGGTTCCTCAACACGTTTCAGTGGCGTACATGTACAAACGTTGGCTGTTAAATGTGCCGTGGTTGCATAAACAATGTTTTTCTATGGTTGCAAACGGCGTTGAGTCTGTAGTAGTGACAATGCCCACAATTTATTCTCTGAGCGATCGCAAGTCCGGTGTTATAGGAGTTTAATATTAAAAACAGCAGGGAATATTACGATAAGCGACCCCCCGGGCTTTCTGTAACTGATATGATGGTAAATATGGTATCTATGGTGGTAAATATGATATCTATAACCTCTATACATTATCGATAAGACCTTACCGAAATGTAGACTTTCTTATCGATTTTGTCACTTCCACTAGACCAAAGAATATTGCAAAAAAATTGTTGTTCGTATTAAACATCTTTTCACTCCTTATTTTTATTAATTTATTTATTTTATTTTATTTATTTATTTATTTATTTATTTATTTATTTATTTATTATTATTATTACTTTTTTTATTTTGCTGAATGTCTCCGTTGTAAAGTATCAATAATAAAACTACAAACAGAACCTACGCCGAACTTAAGATCAGGTACGCGTTCATTACACTTTGTCAGTTCACACTGTCATTTATTTATTATCATTTGATGCAATTATACATGTACTTTTTGATGAGTAAAACAAGACAAGTTACCAAAAGATCCTAATGTTTCAGGTTGAAAACCGCCTGATTCTAAAACGTTTAACAAAGAAAAGACACCATCGCTGAAGTCACTATGATAAGCACAACCATTTCATCTACACTCACGAACATTTAATTCCCTTCAACATTTTTACTTTTAAATGTGGAGCACCATAGTTGCACAACTGTGAGATGAGATAACTCATCTATAGAAGTATGTAAAATATTCAAAACCTAGAATACATAATTATTATACTTACTAGTGCGTTTGCAAAATTGTGTTTTCGAACAGCCTTTATACTAATGTGACTCTGCGCACGTATGTTAACAGCAACGCGTCAGCTCCAACGCTGAAACTAAGCAATACTACTTCCTGGTTCAGAAACAAGTTCAACACGTGACGGGGAAAATATACGTCACTGCAAAACGTTTGCATCTAAAAAGTGGTTGCTTTTTTATTATTATTTATTTGAGCTTCATTCATATAGACGGGGTTATACATTTACTCCTTTGAAGGCAGGTCCTGATTTTTTTTTCTTTTTCCATTTGTCTAGACAAAAAGTACACCCCACAAATAAAATGTGCACTGTGTTATTTCATAGCTTTACTTTTTTCGTCATAAAATACGAACCAGATACTAAATCCCAATATTCCTAAGTTAAAACGTCCATAGTCACTTGACGATTGCAATAAATTTCTAGTTTAAGAGGTCATAATGTTTACACAACATAGCATCTTTGGTAGACATAAAAAGTTATCATCAGGTTGAAGAAGTGTACCCTAGGTTCTAGATTTCCGTATTGCCAGCTCGATCTTGATTTCATACATAACCCATATCAGCAATACGAAACTCTAGCCACTAGCGGCAGATTGAGGGCGTGTTTGTCAAAATGTTGCCTGGGGCGCTTCCATATTTGGAAGTCGCAAGTCTCGTACGTCACAGCTGTATTCGCCTGAGAGCTCCATTTTTGGAAGTCACAAGTCTCGTACGTCATAGGTTTGGCCGCCTGAGCTGACTTTCCCGCCCTTCGGTGACTTTATCTCGTGCAAACGAGACAAGAAGCAAAGTGGCTGATACGGAGTTTGAAGTTTGAACTAAGAATATCTTGTAGTCGTAGGTCAGTGCAACAACACAAGCAACATTCTGCTTTAAAAACTGATTTTGGTCTAGCCATTGCGCAGCCCTTATAGTGGTGTCGGGCATACAGTGTAGCTGTCAAACTTGGCACACGGCAAGCACGTGTGTTGTGTTTATATATTCAGGAGTAAATGTTATTTGATAAGCAAAAAATACAAAAAACATTGGATATTGGATATATCTTTTTCTTTTAGGAGAATATTATTTATTTTTCACTTTACATCTTAAATACAGTAAATGAAATTAAATAAAGCATAATTTTAAAAATCTGTTTTACGTTTCATTTTGGTTTAATGACATTCAACTGCAGACTCACTGCGGAGCAGTTCTTTTTGACTGACGGAAATCGTACACTGTCGCTGTTCGTCAGAGCTAGCTAGTAAAAGTGATCCCATCCCAAGATTTTTTACCAAGCTAGCCTTTACTGTGCACTGACATTCAGGGTTAAGTAGTGAGGCGCCTTAATTGAGTAATATTCCGCTACAGCAATCCATGTGCGTACGTGTGACGGGATTCAATCGTTCACTTCTGTGTGGGATGGTCCGACTTTTCAAGTTGCACTTAAAGCCTTATTGTCTAAATTTTCAGCATTTTCTCCCTTAATCAGCCAGTTTATTTTCGTCGTTCCATTGTCGTCGATTCTTGAACCAGGCATGGCAACTGATTGATTGACTGATATCTGGCTCACGGAATTATCAGCCACAATTACCAAAAAAGACATGTCCAGGTTTTACCCCTTGTTTCACTTCCCGTATTAAGCAAACAGTGGGAACCTTTATAATAATGGGCCTTGGTGTGAACTAATCCTTGGCCTGGACATTGTCCACATCTATCTCCTTAAGGTTATTATTTTCTTACAAGCAGTTTCTACGCTAACAAGCCCCAAAATATTGACTCCCTAAAGAATAATGTTCGTACGAATTGCTTATGACATGTTGAACACTGCCATAACATACTGCAGTGTGTGAGGAGCCACATGGATTCAGCCCCAAGGGGTTTGGATCGAGCACTTTATAATCTATCGAGCTTTGCTCGCAAAATGACGACATGCGAAATTTATATGTTGTCGGGACATGAGTTGAAAATGTGAAGCTGTCCTTGGTTAACATAGGGAGCGCCACAAAAAAAAAATATTTTTTCCCGGTGGTTACAATGGGGAATATTAAGTAAGTGATATTCCAAAAGCTACAAATGCAGAAAGCCGAGTTTGGTTTGTATGCGCGATCGAACTATTTGGAAAGCGTTCAAGGAAAGTGCCCTTGAATCGGGTTGGGCGAAAGCGTAACAAGATCAGCAGATATGGCCGTAGTGCCTAAATCGTGGGAAGATATCCACCCAACATGTACGATCATACAGGTATATTTAAATGACCAAAAAAACGAAATCTGAATTAGTTATAAAAACATTCCCAAGAAACAGGATCAAACCAGCTTTGATGGGAAGAGCAAACGTCGTATACAAGGCATGTACTTTCTGACTTTATGACGACTTTAAATGGTAGCGTTATTTAAAATAAATCTAACCTAGCCTCCGTTAAAACTAATTAAATTATCTTAACTACTCCAGTAATATGTAGGATGTAAATTCTACAGACGTATCGACTAATACATTTATTTGCGATGAAATGTGTCCAGTAGTTGTGTGTGTATACATATATATATTTATTTATTTATTTATTCTTGGTCAAAAATGGTTGTCTCACCTTCAAGTTGAGGTGCTTTTGTTTACAAATGATCACCTCTCAAATCCAACTGTGCATATTGTAAACAGTTCTTTTTATTCTTAACTCGGTTCTTTTATTCCAAAGTGACATAAGGCTGATCTCACCAACATCAAAACATCTTATAAAATCAATTGTAAAAATCGAGAACATTACATTAACCACTGCCGTCGTCCTAATATTTTCTTATGAAGGCTCCATTTTAGTTTAATAAAATTTCGTAAACGTATGAGTATTATATGACGAAGTAGATTATATCGTTTGTTGATACGAGAGGTAGTAAATACAAGAACGGTATATTCTTTCATATAATTTATTACTATTTTCCCGTTGTTTCCCCCGCCGTTTTTTCTCCATTTTTATTTCTACATGAACTTCATCCAATTTCTAAAGGCCTTCTCTCCGCTTACATTACACGCAGTTTGCAAGCATCATAAGAACAAACCAATCTACCCTGGATGCAGTTACTGTACAAGCACTCCCCGATCCTTATTCACTCATGGCTGTCAATTACTAACATTACAAATGTATCTTTCACAGTTCACAAGATTCTGAATGAATTTTATCACATAAATGACACATCATGACTAATACGAGGGGCGGTTACTGTAGCTGAAAACGGTAAAAATAAAATCATTTGTGCGGCCACCACTTCCATTTTTGCCTTCCCTGGATAAATGTGGCTTTAATATTTACAGGTTGGAGACAGATTGACGAGCACAGGATCGGTTTGGCTAATAAACCGGTCAGCATAAATGGAGCGATTGTTACATTGTACCTGTTCCAAGCTGAGCATCTGTCGTGTTAAGTT
Source organism: Lingula anatina (assembly GCF_001039355.2). Next base: position 218,134 of record NW_019775383.1, on the reverse strand, counting down.
AATGCTCTTCAACGACGAAAGTTTTGTCGCCGGGCATCACAATCTTGGGCGTTAATAATAATAGTGCCGTACATAACGCTTAATTGTCAAATTCCTTTCTTGTATGTGAATCATGCTTGAAGATAGTTCGTATTGACATAATATACATTATTGGCCCACGTCAGCACTCTTCCAGTATATTTGGACTTTATTCTCGCAGACCCATTTCTTTCTGCGAAAAATATCTTAAAACCTAGTTCTTCTAGTTTTCTCAATACATATACATGCTTTGGTGTTATATATTTCGAGAAGTTCCATATGTGGAATTCAATGGCTAACTGTTTAACATGTTTTAAAGATCCTTCCTTTAAGGCAGTCTTTAAGGCGTCCCATTCCGACTCTTCTACGTCCATTTTCAGGTAGTCTATTGTTGCCTGAAATTTAGAAAAATGTTAATTAGAAGCGACGTTGACTAGATTTGACATTTTAAATATTTTAATAATCTTTGTATAGTTTTTATATATGCTTTTGATACTTCATATTTGCTTTTTTAATTAGTAGTATTATACTTTAATTCTAAAGCAAAATTTTGTAAACACGAATTAAGTATAGAATAGTATTGCATTATAAGAATTTAACATTGCACAGTGTATATAACTGTAACGTGCAGTGAAATAAACATAATAAATTGTTATATAAGATATATAAATATTATCATTATAACTGACCTCTTTTCTTTCAATGTATTTATAATGTGTTATTTCTTGTTATTTGTACTAAATGCATCTTGTTGACAAAGGGAAAATTGGTGAAAAAATTACTTTAGCTACATGAAGACCTTCTGTCAATTCTAGTCGTTTGCTTTTAAGACCAATAAAAAAGGAGTATTTATTACATCTGTATGTTTCAGCATCTGCCTTACTGTCCCTAGAGTTTTGAGGGCCCATTGTTGTCCATTCTTCCACTTGACAATTCTGTTTTCACGAAAGAGTCCAATGTTGTAAAACCACATGTTTGGTTGGACCTCTTTGGACTCTTGCTTTAGGCCGATGCTGAAAAAAAATTATATATATACACATGTATACCTTTTAGATATTAAGAAGATATTAAGATTATAACTGCTGATCGAGTCACAGACTTGGGTCCCCAGCTCTTTAAGTGAACCATTTTGAAAATACTGTACCTTATAATAGGCAAATGTTAAATTACTGACATGGCTGAATAGCCTAAGTTTATCAAGGAGTTAATTTGCATTGTAAACATCTGGGCCCGGTTTCATCAAGGCTGGATAGGCTATACTATGGATAACACTATTCAAGGTATAAATCTCTTATCCTCTGTATAGTTATCCTCTGTATAAAATTGTGTTTCATAAAGGCTGGATAAACAGCATGATAGTAATCCAGTGGATAAAAATTAATCCAATACCATATTTGGTAAAATACATTCCCATAATGCAGTTGGTTGCTATAAACATTATAATAGCCATGATAGTTGCTAACAAAAAAGTGATCTATACCATATTTGGAAAATAAATTACCCATAATAAACAATATTATCAGTATATTTCAAGATGGTACATTCATTAAAATAATGGGGAAAATATTCTACAGGATATTTTAGTGTCAGAGTCACAAACACATCACATTGCATTAGTTGTGCCTCATGCAATGTTTACAATTTGCAGTTGAAGGGCAAGGTCGTGACATACTTTTTAACAAAATGGCTGACTTGGCACATATGGCAGATTCTGTCAATAGCAGTGTAGAATTTTTTTCATCGATTTAAAAGGTATGTTTTAGTAAAATTAAAGATCATTGGTATCTCACAAATTGCATGGGTTCTGTTCGTAGCAGGCGCCATGTCAACTTTGATAAAGTCTGTTATGTAATCTATTGATTCAGCATCACTTAAAGCATTAAAAAAGCAAACAGACGTCTTCTAAAATTCTCTTTCTAATCATTCTACGCCTGTGAAATCCCATAGGATTTACTCCCAAAGCAAGCAGGTTCTCCATTTTTGATGATTTGACAGCATGATAGCAGATTTATCCCACCTATTTCGAGCGGACAACTTTATCCTCAGAGTAAGCTGATTTATCTCCTGGATAACGCTATCCACTGTTGATGAAACACACTATCCTCTGGATAGCTCTATCTAGAGGATAGCGGCCATTTTTATCCATAGGATAGCGCTATCCAGCCTTGATGAAACCGGGCCCTGGTCTAACTGACCTTGGTATTTACATGTCCATCAGTATTTTAAGAAAATGAAATAGACCAAACTGAAAAAGGAAATTATTATTATTATTATTATTATTTAAATGGTATTACTGACCTTGGATCAAATCCATACACTGTGCAGCTCTTTGACATATATCTGTCGAAGGACCATTCATTGCCCAATCTGTACGCAAAACATAAATATAAAGCAGATGTTCACTGTCAAGGCATAAAACTATTCCCTTCATTTCTAGTAATTTTAAATTAATAGAACTCTTTGAAATGGAGTGCAAATTGGGCGCAACCTGCCAATTTTGGTCAAAACCTGATCGTTCTTATTTAGATAATGAAGTGCGAGATATGTACTTTTGATAAAGCTAATAATATTGATTTGGCAAATTTGAACCAGATATTTGATAAGAACAAACAAGCAAATAATGTTAATCTCTCTCTCTCTCTCTCTCTCTCTCTCTCTCACACACACTCTCTCTCTCTCTCTCTCTCTCTCTCTCTCTCTCTATATATATATATATATATATATATATATATATATATATGGTTTAGTTTATTCCTACCCAAAAGAATACACAATACATGAGCCAGGTTTGATTGCAAACGGTGGGTCCATACAAACTTCCCAACCTCCATCTTCAGAGATTCCAGCACGAACTCTATTACGGCAGTCGTACTGCTGGCGCATGAGATGGCTGCAATATATAAAAAATTATATAGTGAAAAAAGATGTCTCTCAAAAGATGAAATTCTAAATAAAAAATATTAATAATATTAAATGAATTTAAGGATAAAACACAGTTTAATAAACAAAAATTTCATGAAAAGTTACCTTTGTATTTCCTTGCTTATAGCCCATCATATGAAGCTAACCTACCAAATTCCTATAAATTATTACACTACTGATTTTCCTGTACATAAAAAGCACATTCACCTTTTTCCATTTTTTTTATTATTATCATTATTATTATTATTATTATTATTATTATTATTATTATTATTATTATTATTGCATCTTCTTCCACAACAGTGGTGACACGTTTGTACACAAAAAATTATCAGCTAACTAATCACCGAGACGGGATAAATATGAAATATTCAAATCAATGATAATAAAGCTAAATATATATTTTTTATTATCATTTTGAAAATTGACTATTCTGCCATAAATTCTATCGGAGAGAAATACAAGTAGACTGTAAAAGATACGAGAGGATGCAAGCACCAAACCTGGACGAGATAGTCTCTATTTGGCCAAGTCTCTCTACCCAGTAACTACTTTCACATACTGCTGGTATGACTTCGTAAAACAATGAACTATTACACAAAGATGTTTTTTTTTTTTTTTTTTTTTTTTTTTTTTTTTTTTTTCAAACTATACAAATACAAGAATAGTATTAAAGGGAACTAAGGTTTTGTCTATTGTTCGAAATAAGCATTTAAAATGATCATCTTAAAGTTAAAGACTTACCCATAAAAGCCTTTCTCTAGTCTGTCGTATTCCTTTAATGTCATTTTCAACTCAGGTATAAACTTATCCACATCCCCCTGTAGCGTCGAGGCTACTTCCCCTCCTAGCTCTTCTTTATAAAAGAACGGGTCCCCATACTGTTTGACATCGGTGTCATTTTTATCCATTAACGCCATGGTAATTTCATCCACCAGATTGTATGATGTGACACCCGTGAGACGCTGAGGCTACAAATAAATATAATAAATAAATAAGAAAATAGAAAAAAAACAAGGATAGTTAAGCTTTTTACAAAGTAGCTATCAGGATTCTGTAATTCTGATATTTTCTACAGATATGCTTTTATACCCCAATTTTTTTTTTCTTACAATCGATCTTTTTTTTTTCGATCATTTCTTTTTTTTTCATTATGCTTTAGCAATATGTGGTGTCTTGTTACAGTTATAGTGACTTAAGTGTAAAAACCATTTTATACTTTAAAAACATTGAGCATATACCGTTACTAATGAGAGAGAGAGAGAGAAAGCTTACCAACTGGGAGCCTTGAGATTTGGGGCCTTGAGATTTGGGGGTTGGCGTTTTGGGGCCTTGAGATGCGGGGGTTGGAGATTTGGAGCCTTGAGATGTGGGGGTTGGCGTTTTGGGGCCTTGAGATGCGGGGGTTGGCGTTTTGGAGCCTTGAGATGTGGGGGTTGGAGATTTGGAACCTTGAGATGCGGGGGTTGGAGATTTGGAGCCTTGAAGGGAAGAATCAGAACTGATCAACTGTGGGCCTTGAATCATCCACAACATTAAAAACACAACAACAAGCCCAGCTGAAAGACCAACAACCATCTTTAGGGAAGGTGGACGAAAAGGTAGGCCCTGGAACTTCATTGCGGTACCGCAACTCCTAGCAGTTATCTCAGACTTGTTCTGGTAGCACACAATCTTAATAAATTCACGCAGCTATGGGTGGCTTAGTGGTGGATCCTTGCAAACAGATGCACTAGTAGTTCTAGCGTGCAATATCGTTAACTTTGCCTTCATTAGTTATAGATCTGGTGACATTCTACTGCGGCATCCGCTTTCATTGTGCTGATCACACCGAGGACAACTCCATGTAGCTAAAATGAAGAAATAAAAATCTAATAAATGAATTACTTTGAAAATCGTCCAGTAAATTAAGTTCATAATATTAAGAATAATCATCCTGCTCATAATTTACCGATAGTACGCTGTGCGGTATCTATACACTCCTTGTCACGGGGAGAAGATTGAAGCACTGTAGCCATGTGGTATGTAACTTGGTCGGTTATCAATAATAATAATAATAATAATAATAATATACTACAAGAACAGCGATGAAGAGGCAAGCCGGATGGGAAATCTAAAAAAAAATGGGCTGGAGAAAGAGGGACAGAGTTACGTTAAAAGGCGAAGAACCAGGATAGCTGTTAATTCTCGGGTGCTTCCACGACCTAATTGCCTACGGACGTAGTGGTGAGTGGTTCTGGGTCCACTCTTCTTGACATATGCAACTGTATGTTACGCCACGGAACTTAACTTACTCAGCCTCCCTACCTTAAAAAACTTGGTTACCAACGTTACATGACCCTAGGAACAGTGTTACTCTCATGGAAATCCTGGTCAACTAAGCCAGGGCACTGACCCTTTTTTTCCTTGTGAAACTGGACCAGACAAGCTTGTGAAACTGGGCCAGACAAGCTCCCCAGTTCTCTCTGTCATAATGCAACCACGACTTTGTTATAATGTCTGACATTGGAGAAACACCGCCATTTTATTTTAGGGGAAAATACCAAGATAACCGAAACTGAATTAATCGCACACAAACCAAAATTTAAGTCCAGAAAATGTCTTGTACCAGTAGGATTTTATATTTAATAAAAAATTTTATGGGCTCTGTTTACCATGGCATATATGCTGTTCCACCAAGACATTTTGAATAATTCTCATTAACCTTGCAGACTTTCTACATAGTGGGCAAAATTTTCACTAGTAGGCACATTATGTTTAAAAAATGTCAAAATCAGTACACATACTGCAACAGGTGCGTGGCATAAGCATATCAGAAGAACGATACCTGCGTATATAGGCCTAATGGGCGCACGCCTTATGATATAGTTATTTCCGTTTGCAGAGTCGATAAATTGATTTCCCAACAGAGACTGCGTGAAGCACCAAGTTATATAGATCATATAATATACACCTATAGTATTTTGAATGACACACATTCGATTCCCACTCAGTCCTTTTTTTTTCTTTTATTTATTGTTTTAATTGTTATAATTGTTTAAGTCACAAAATATTTTACTCGGGACAAGTTTGGAAATAAGACTTTCACGCAGAATATAGTATATAAAGAGATTCTATAAATCATGTATACTAATCTCTTATCACGTTTCAATCTATTACCATGTGACGGGTATCAGCTAGAAAGCTGTATAAAGAAGTCTTCATCGTCACAACAACTAGTACCAGTACCTAGTGTATACGCCCTGAAATACCAACTTAACTCAGGTGACACCTTATAGCTGGTGGCCTAGTTCTTTATTTAAATAATTGAACGAGTGTCTTTCAAACAACTTGGCTTACGGTTGACCTCACGCATTGTTATTCGTTACAAAGGTTTGACTAACAATAAGCGCGTCCATGTTGAGAACAACATTCGTTATAATCAAGACATATATAGCACACAGAGATTGTCTGGTTTCAGTGCGTTTAACATGGAAATGGCTTGATCACGAAAATAACAATGCGAACCACATACGTGTACACATTCAATCTACTCGATAAATTTACACCTGACCCTATAGAATATAAACAGACCAGAAGACAGCAAATTCAAAAGGGGAGTCTGTTTCTGAAAAAAGTAGACCTTTTATCATGAAACCTTCCAGTATCAGGATAAAATTTTACCCAGAGGGGACCTTTTCCCAGCAAAAAAGGCTATTTTTCGAACCCCCAAACCCCCACCCCCCGGCTACGGGCCTGATTAAGCAACCCAGATGCACATATATTTTTTCTGTACCAAGTACCAGTAGGCTTACATGTACATACAACCCTTAACTATCCAAAATCATATAAATTTAAGCTACTCGATCAACTCACCAGCGTATTCATGCATAGAAAGAACACCTTTGAGCAGCTTGCATGTATGTGCCACCAAACACTACAGGAGCTCTATAGGTATATGAACGTGTTTGTTTTACCTGTCCTCCCGGTCGATGAAACGATCATATCACGTGATATGAAAAAATATGAAGAAAATAGACACGAGCTCACGAGGTGAATGTTAAGGTTGTCCGACTGAAAAGGCCTCTTACCAACATGAGCAAAATTGAAACATATATATCCGAAACTTAAATTCTTACGTATTTAGGTCACGATCTAAAGCAAAATTGGCCTTTGGGGTGGACGACAATTAAAAAAATGAATTGTTACAAAAATGAGTCTATATTGGAGAACGTCCTCTCCCCAAAATAGAGAAGACGTTAACCGCAGGTGTTCTCACGGTGTTAGCCAGACAGAGTGTGCTGCCTAAATTAGCACTCGTACAAGGAGAAATAAATATGGCGGAGGAGTTCCAAGTAAGTCGTTTACAAATGCACGTTAGTTACAACACTCTCCTTTCATTGTCCGTTGACATGTTTGTGCCTTTTAGCATTGAAAGAATTTATTTAACTGACAATGGTGCATGGAACTTCTAGGTCCAGTGGTACACGACTTGGAAGAGGTGGGAGATCAGGAGGACTGGTCCAAGATCATGAAGAGAGAATCCAGTAGTTGAGAAGAGAACTTGAGGTATAAAAAATCATTAAAACTTATATTGAACAGACAAATTGTAATTAAGCTTCTCGCTGTACATGGAGGTTTTGTCAGGTGATTATGAGCATGGTGGTCTTAAGATGCTAAATATGTCTGACTTAATAACATCTCTCAAATGTACCTGATTAAGAAGAATCTATTTTAGAAGTAACATATATGCTCCACTTCTTCAAGCTAAATATGGTTTTGATGTATTTAAGTACATGTGCGATTTCGGAAACGCTTACTTACCTAAACTTATTAATTGTTGCAGTAATTACTTTTGGAAAGATGTCATCATCTCTTGGAAAAACGTAACCACATGCCTTTATGATAAAAAGAGCATAATCACACTGGAGCCTATATGGTACAACGATAATTTAGTGTTGGGTGTAATCCTGTGTTTATAAAGCACTGGTATACCAAAGGTGTAAAAATTGTTGGAATTCTTATTTATTTTTTTTTTATTTTTTTTATTTATTTATTTATTTTTTTTTTTATTTTTTTTTTTTTTTTGACGAAGACAGGATTTTTTTCGAAGGAGAAATTCGAAAATAAATTAACATTACAAAGCTGCAGTGAACTCAGATTCTACGGTTATTTCCGTTTGCAGAGTCGATAAATTGATTTCCCAACAGAGACTGCGTGAAGCACCAAGTTATATAATTCATATAATATACACCTATAGTATTTTGAATGACACACATTCGATTCCCACTCAGTCCTTTTTTTTCTTTTATTTATTGTTTTAATTGTTATAATTGTTTAAGTCACAAAATATTTTACTCGGGACAAGTTTGGAAATAAGACTTTCACGCAGAATATAGTATATAAAGAGATTCTATAAATCATGTATACTAATCTCTTATCACGTTTCAATCTATTACCATGTGACGGGTATCAGCTAGAAAGCTGTATAAAGAAGTCTTCATCGTCACAACAACTAGTACCAGTACCTAGTGTATACGCCCTGAAATACCAACTTAACTCAGGTGACACCTTATTGCTGGTGGCCTAGTTCTTTATTTAAATAATTGAACGAGTGTCTTTCAAACAACTTGGCTTACGGTTGACCTCACGCATTGTTATTCGTAACAAAGGTTTGACTAACAATAAGCGCGTCCATGTTGAGAACAACATTCGTTATAATCAAGACATATATAGCACACAGAGATTGTCTGGTTTCAGTGCGTTTAACATGGAAATGGCTTGATCACGAAAATAACAATGCTAACCACATACGTGTACACATTCAATCTACTCGATAAATTTACACCTGACCCTGTAGAATATAAACAGACCAGAAGACAGCAAATTCAAAAGGGGAGTCTGTTTCTGAAAAAAGTAGACCTTTTACCATGAAACCTTCCAGTATCAGGATAAAATTTTACCCAGAGGGGACCTTTTCCCAGCAAAAAAGGCTATTTTTCGAACCCCCAAACCCCCACCCCCCGGCTACGGGCCTGATTAAGCAACCCAGATGCACATATATTTTTTCTGTACCAAGTACCAGTAGGCTTACATGTACATACAACCCTTAACTATCCAAAATCATATAAATTTAAGCTACTCGATCAACTCACCAGCGTATTCATGCATAGAAAGAACACCTTTGAGCAGCTTGCATGTATGTGCCACCAAACACTACAGGAGCTCTATAGGTATATGAACGTGTTTGTTTTACCTGTCCTCCCGGTCGATGAAACGATCATATCACGTGATATGAAAAAATATGAAGAAAATAGACACGAGCTCACGAGGTGAATGTTAAGGTTGTCCGACTGAAAAGGCCTCTTACCAACATGAGCAAAATTGAAACATATATATCCGAAACTTAAATTCTTACGTATTTAGGTCACGATCTAAAGCAAAATTGGCCTTTGGGGTGGACGACAATTAAAAAAATGAATTGTTACAAAAATGAGTCTATATTGGAGAACGTCCTCTCCCCAAAATAGAGAAGACGTTAACCGCAGGTGTTCTCACGGTATTAGCCGGACAGAGTGTGCTGCCTAAATTAGCACTCGTACAAGGAGAAATAAATATGGCGGAGGAGTTCCAAGTAAGTCGTTTACAAATGCACGTTAGTTACAACACTCTCCTTTCATTGTCCGTTGACATGTTTGTGCCTTTTAGCATTGAAAGAATTTATTTAACTGACAATGGTGCATGGAACTTCTAGGTCCAGTGGTACACGACTTGGAAGAGGTGGGAGATCAGGAGGACTGGTCCAAGATCATGAAGAGAGAATCCAGTAGTTGAGAAGAGAACTTGAGGTATAAAAAATCATTAAAACTTATATTGAACAGACAAATTGTAATTAAGCTTCTCGCTGTACATGGAGGTTTTGTCAGGTGATTATGAGCATGGTGGTCTTAAGATGCTAAATATGTCTGACATCTCTCAAATGTACCTGATTAAGAAGAATCTATTTTAGAAGTAACATATATGCTCCACTTCTTCAAGCTAAATATGGTTTTGATGTATTTAAGTACATGTGCGATTTCGGAAACGCTTACTTACCTAAACTTATTAATTGTTGCAGTAATTACTTTTGGAAAGATGTCATCATCTCTTGGAAAAACGTAACCACATGCCTTTATGATAAAAAGAGCATAATCACACTGGAGCCTATATGGTACAACGATAATTTAGTGTTGGGTGTAATCCTGTGTTTATAAAGCACTGGTATACCAAAGGTGTAAAAATTGTTGGATTTATTATTTTTATTTTTTTTTATTTTTTTATTTATTTATTTATTTATTTGTTTTTTTTTTTTTTTGACGAAGACAGGATTTTATCGAAGGAGAAATTCGAAAATAAATTAACATTACAAAGCTGCAGTGAACTCAGATTCTACGGTATACGAAACTGTATCAGGCACAAAACACAAACTGATGTTACTGAGAATACCCCCTGTCCATTTACCCCACAATCTGTAGAACTACTCCTTGAAAGCAGAAAGGGCAGCAAAGACGTTTACCAAACTCTCTTTAAACCGGCTAAGAATAGAAAAATTGAAAAAAGGTGGAACTTGAAATTAAACACTGATACAAAGTATGAAATTGTAAATAGTAACTGTTTTAGGTCTACAAATGAAACCAAACTCCAATGATTTCAGTATCGGACAATACACAGAATCTTGCCGGTAAAATCATACTTGAAAACTATTGGTGTGGAAGAGGACGATGACTGCCCATATTGTGGTGAAGATAAGGAGAATATTTCACATATTTTGTTTCATTGTGCAAGAAGTAAAGACATCTGGTGGGACTTAAAAAAATCATATCTTTACCAGAACGGATAATGAGGTCATTCTTTAAGGAGAAAATACCCTTTTTGGTTTTCCTTCTAACTTTGTTAGTCCAATAAACTTTATTATAATAGCTACTAAATTTTATATTAACCGGTGCACAAAAAGAAAGAGAATATGCAGCTTTCATCGCTTCTCAATTTTTTGAAAGAAAAATATACCACAGGGAGATACATCTCATCAAAAAAACTATGGGGTATTTGGAGCAACATTATTCAATGACCAAATTATGAAAATTGTGGTGTTCATACATTTTCAAATATTTTATTTTGGCAGTAAGCTATTGCACATATCAATGCAGAAATGACAGACATAAAAGCGAACATTTTTTTTCATTACCAGAGCATGCATGCTGGTGTTGCCAGACAGTGCTGGATACATTGTGACCAGTGTGACAAAAATCCTGCCCTTGCACCGGATATGAAGATGCTTCTGCTAGTAATTTTTTTTTCCGGGCAGTGACCCAGCACCAGTGGAGATGGCCCATTCCCATTTCCCACTCACTGTTATGTCCCTTTCATTTCGGCTGCTGGTGTTTTTGTTTGATCATTTATCTCTGAAGAAAATCAAAGAAAAACTACATGTATTACCCTTTTTGTACCGTGAGTATCTGTTTACAGACTAAACATTATTTTCATAGTTTATTTTATATGACTTTCAAATTCCTTGTGGATATTCACTTTTCAATATTAAAATCTAGTAGGAAAAAAACAGTTGTTTATTACTTGTAATTTAGAACATACATAATTGTTTTAAAGGTATCTTTCAAGACTGATTAAATGTGTTGAATATTTGTGCTGTAACATGCATTCCAATAAAGATCTAATCGGTTTAACATTCTTTCATTCTTCTTCCCACAAAGCTTGAGGTCATAAGACCTCTTTCATGCAAGTCGTTGTGTAAAAGGATTCTTTTCATTCTACTGTAATCTGTGCAACAATTTGGCAAATGTAGTAAATAAAGGTATGGAAAAATAAGGTGCTTTCATTTATCAGTACCTCATACCAAAAGAAAAATATAACACTTTATATATTCTGGTCATATTTCCAACTAAAATCAATAATTTTAAACGGAAACAATTAATGTATGTCTGGATGGATTTATCAAAATTTTGGGGTTCAGGAGAAAATAGGCAAAGTTTCAGAATAAATCTATTTTATGCTATATAAGCGTCTATATCGGTAAGAGTCCCATTAAAAGTGTTTGCCTGGTCTTTATGGCTCTGTTTGATCAAGTTACGACCTCACCCCTTTAAGGTATACATACAGCCTATTCATTTAAGCAGTCGCATTTCTGGCCTCACGGAATTGTCATCTGTCGCTGTCGTTATATCTTTTGCAGGTACACACAATGGACAATAGAAGTGTCACCCCTACTGAACCAATACTATGGGGGAGATAAATGACTGTGGGATGATATGCTCCTGGTATCATTTTGTTAACATCAAATTTCACAAAAAGACCAACAATACAATTACATGGTACAGCGGTTTTATACTCATTAGTCACATTATAAGTAGACCAGGCATTATAACTTTGATTACTCTGATTCAGGGGGTGACACTTCTATTCTCCAGTGTGTGTAGTATACACAACTCTGTTGTAATCTTTCATGTTATTTATTAGCTACTTTCCAGTTGGTTCCCGCGCCGCTTTCTTACCATTTCTATCTCTACCTATCTCTGCAATTTCCAGCGGCCTTCTTTCGTTTACATTACACACAGTTGTGTAAGTATCATAAGAGCATGTCAAACAACTCAGTTACTCTACAAAACACTCCCCACTCCTTATTCAATCATGGCTGTCAATTACTAACATTACGCATCGTTCAGTCTTTTCTCTTCTCTCTGCTTCACCCCTCTATATTCAGCTAGTTTAGCGAGGGGACAGTGCAAACCATTAATTGTTATATTAGTGTTTGGTACGATCCGGAGTGACAGGAATGGTAGTCCTCGGAATGGAAGTCCGGGGTCCTATATATATAATAAGTACAGGTTAGGGATAGTCAGAGTATTGGGGTTAGTATATGGTACGAATATCACCTTTAAAATGTTATGGGGAACGGACTACGGTTCCCTAGCTGAATACCATTCCTGACACACGGGCCGTGGGTACGAACCCATAACATCCTGCTCCGGAGGCGACAACTCAACCAGGACTAGAGCAAATAACGCCATCCCCTTGCGGCCGTATTTAAAGATTTTTGTTTACATTTTTGTTTACATAAGAGTAAAGTACACACAATGAAATTTGTTCATATAGGTAGATATAAGCCAAGCCCCGTTGGGTGTTTTTAAACGTCAAAACAATAAAAACCACCTGCGAAATTACACTGCTCCTTTTCGAGTGCGAGCTACTTTGCCAATCGATTGCGTTAGTTTAGCCGCCGCAATGTACAACATAGACTAACAGTAGCAACACAAATGATATTACGCGAATGCAGCAGCTGGTTTATCAATTGTGACTAATTCAGTACAATATAAGATGAAAAACGAGATTAACAGAAAAGGCGACGACCTATTATGTTTTTGGTGATTTGTAAAAACAGACTTTACGACCAAGATAGGCATACTAGGGATGAAATGTAGGTAAAACTATGACGGAATTTGAACATTTCAAGAATAGACATGGTCTTAATTTGAGCTCTTATTTTTTTAATTGATATGATTACTTATTGATCTAAATATGAAACAGATTTATGAAATATTCGTCAAAGTGCATGGGTACAAGAAGGCCCAATATGCACACACGTAACTCCTACAATAATGCCATATGAATGCATATGTGTGAGCTCAACACACGCGCATGTGCTCGCACACACAAACACACACACACACACACACACACACACACACTATCTAATGTAAGAATGACGTTTGCATTTTTGTTAACTACGACTCCGCAGCTCGAAAGAAATTAAATATTTACTCTCATGCCACAAATTTATTTCTACTAAAGAAAAGAAGCTTTTATTTATGTGCATTTATTTGTTCTCTGTTCACGAGGAGTTTCTTAACGAACCTAAAATGGTCGGTAAATAGTGCAATTTATCCAAAGGATTACGTCGTCAAAATAAAACAAGCATTGTGCGTGTTTTTATCAAAGGTACTTGAAAGTATTCACTGACCCAGACGGCTTGAAGAGTTCCCTCAAATATTAAAATAGCTTTAAACCAGCAAATAAAGTTAGTTCGGCTTTCAGTAGGAACCTTTTTATTGTCTTCGGACATAGTGTAACACTATTTCTGTACCACTTGAAATTCTGTATTGGTTTTTAAAAGTTCCAGGTGCGGTGCACTTTTTATATTGTGACAAACTTCTGGTAATTTTTTAACCGAATTTTAGATGTTTTCAGTAGGCCTTTTTTATATGTTTTACACTCCTGCGTAGGTTGTAATTGGTTATATGCCATGATTATTCTGGATTTCGTTTCCATTAGTATTTGATACATGTAAATTAATTCCTTACGTCGGTAGAATTTATTAAAAACACGAAAGCTGTATTTTGTTTACATAATTTGTCTTCCTCTTCAGCTTAGAAAAAAACTAGACATATACATACGTGCGTACACACACAAACACACACACACTCACACACAAACACACACACACACACACACATTCACACACAATCTTACACACACACACATCTATTTCTTCTTCATTATGACCATCTCATACCAACGTACATATAAAACTCGTCTACAACATAAAAACTTCATATTTACATCATTAATCTATAATAAAGACAAAATCCACGAAGTAAACCAATAAAAAAATCACGTGCTTTGACTTTCAGTCTCAAATGGTCAGGGGGTGTAATGGATTCCCTGTATGGCTGACCGGTGACTGATGCAGGTGACGGTCAAGATACCCCCCAGGCTATGCCATGTTTGACCATCAGCGGTTAAGTGGTCTGGCGTCCACGGTATTGAAGTGGTAACAATGATTTGTTAAAGCAGTTTCCAGTATTTTATTACCCTTTACCAGGACCATAGATTGATTTTTCACAAGATATTTACATATAATATGTCTTAAGATAAGTAGACGGTCATTTTACTATCTCTGGCTTTTGGTCATCTTCCTATATTATTTGCCACCCTTGGAGAGGGTAGTATTTTATACGGATCCAGAATTTTGAGTATTTTTATTAGCGAGGACGATGATACTGTAACACGTAGATTGCAGAAATGGGCATGCTGACTTTTTTTTTTTTTTTTTTTTTTTTGAGGGGAGGTTACTTCCCAAGCTAAATGGGGATCACATTAAATAGTTTATTTATAAATGTTTGGTTTAAAGAAGGCAAAAACATCGGTGATTTCATATTTGGCTGCCCTACGGTGTATAATGGCGCTTTCTCAATAAATAACCTCAAGTATGCAATTGATTATTTGATATCTTTGGAAAGTACTGGGTA
Organism: Lingula anatina; assembly: GCF_001039355.2. The sequence continues at coordinate 202,916 of NW_019775383.1, read as the reverse complement.
CACGTATGTTTATGATTGAATTGTTGATAAATCGGAATTAAATAAATCAGAATGTGGTGAAAAGCTTCAGATTATTATAGATACTAGCAAAAAAAGCATCGAAAATGGTAAAACTGGATTGTTGTTAATATATTGCATATCAAAGTAATATTTGATGAATACATAACGGACGAAAACGAAAATCGTCGCTTTACCTATCAGATTTGCACATGATTTAGAAGAAGAACGTTTTTAAAAAGTTTTTTAAAAAAATATTTAGTTTACAGATTTTGGGAGGGGTGGGCATTATGGAACTATGTAAAGTAGAACTGTCTAATTGATATCCCAGTCAAGTAAAAAAAAAAAACTGAGCTCATATAACCCCGAGCAGTGAGAAAATAGGACGCGACATGTGTACCCATGATAAACAGAAACGCCGGGGGTCGTTTGCTGTGTTAACAAAACCCACGCACGCGAGCACTTCGATCCTTAGCTACCGGTGCCTCAAGGTAGATCGTTTACGCAACAGGGTATTGTATAATGGGTATTGTAGAGTGAAGGCTACCGATTTCATACGGTTACTAAAAAGAACCAGATTCCTTGTTAAATCGTGTCATCCTTGTACCCCCTTCCCCTCCCAGTATTCATGAACTTTGGTCAACCAGTTGGCACTGACACGGGTCTACCTGACGATCTGACCCTGTTAGAGTTTGTAAGGGGGCAGGTAACCCTCCCCCCTCCCATCCTGTGTACCGCGCGCACACACACACACACACACACACCCACACACACACACACACACCCACACACACACACACACCACCACACACACACACACACACACGGGAATCCAACAGCACGCTGCAGAACACTGATGGTGTTCGACAATTAGCAAAGTCAAAATAAAAATGTCAAATATTGTGAGAGAAAAACACGCGTGCTTTCGATTTTGCAGGGGCTGTGATTAAAAAGTTTGTGATTTAAACAGCTATCAGTTATGGGGAAAATAGCAAAATATTTACAGTTAAGGCGTTTGTAGCCTACTGTTTGCACCCAAACCATTTTTTTTTTATTATTGTCCTTTTTTTTACTTTGACACGTTTTCTTGATGGTTAGCATGAGGTCGATGTAAATGACGTCGTTATTTTTTTATATTTTATGTAATTTTATTATTTTTTATTTCTTTTTTGAGGCGCACGACCCATTAGCTGTGCCACAAACGATTAAATGCCTGTCGATTAAGAATCGAACTTAAAGGCCAGAACACGATAACCTTGACTTTGTATGACGTCACTAACAATATATCGCGCACACAATACCAATATCTTCATAAACACCCTTTTTCAACTACCATATATTATAACCTCGGATGAGGAAAGTTGTTTTACACACTATCCTAAAAAATCCCCGTATAATTAAACTGGAAAGAAATAAGGATCAGAAGGTCGTTTTGAAATAACAACACACGAGAATGAATATATGTGAAAACGCGAAAACAGATGCCCGTTTTACGTTTAAATTTTTGATAATAATGAACGGGCTTGATGAAAATACTTTACACTATAATCTAGTAAAAAAGCGTCTACAAATTTTTCAATTTCAGTAGAAATATATATTGCCTTTTCTATTGATTAACATTTTACAATAATTATAGATAAAATGAAAACCGTTTACAAATTCAGAATAAAAATTAACAAATATAAAAGCTACGAGTGACCAGTATTTAGCGGTCACTATTCAGGATTCGATAGCTTCGTGTTCTTGTTTACAGACGCGCAAATCAATAGTAATGCTGATCAATTTAGTGGCTAATTTTTAATTACTTCATCGATGTTTACTTAGTTTCAACTCCAAAAATGTAGTACGGCTGAATGACCTGTCGATTTTGCAATAATCATGTTAATAAGGTGCAGGTGACCGCAAAGTCGTAAAATGAAGTAAGCAAAAAAAACAGGCCGATTCTTTGAAAAGAGAAGCTCCATGTTTTAGAAACAACCTGGAAATATTTAGATATAATTTTTGCTTGTGTGAAAAAAATGAATAGGAATTTGAAAGTTTCAATAAGAGAATTAGTAAAAGCATTTAGATATCCCTGCCAACTGAACGATTTTTATCGTACGCGTGGATGAAAATGATCACCATCTTTCATTCTCAGCTCCTAGAATGCAGTCCTTGCTTTCCTTGGAAAATGGAGGAAATCAATTATGAAAAAATGTCAAAGATAGAAATCGATTCTGTTTTTAAAAAAGAGTCGATAACAAGAAAATACACATTGTTGTAGTATAACAAAAAATATCTGCGCAAGTCTTTGCACTAGGCCGCTTTTCTATATATTTTGCTCATAGCACTGGTGACTTCATAAAGAAAAATCAATACTGTGTTATGAAACAAAACCTTTACCATTTAAGATTATATTGATAAAACGTGCCAATCAAACATCGTATTTATTTAACCAACGCGACATGACTTCACGGCGAGAAATTAAGATGAATGACTCCAGGAATTAACCTACTCGGTAGACGGAATAGTTGAAGAAAATTAGATAAACTTAGAATAAAAAAAAACAGCACAAAATAACTTTCAAGCATTCGTGGATGATTCGATTTCTTGTAGAGGCTGATGAAACACACATTAAAATCAATGTACGGGAAATTGTAAATGTAGATAGATATTTCAAGTTAACAGATCCTCGTTTTTGCCGGGGCGGGGAGGGTATGATATTTATTTATAATTCATAGTTAACAAGACTCCACGTGACGGTAATTGTACAGACGCGTATCCCAATATAATGCATCTCTTTAATACGAAGGAATTTAACCTGGATATCTACTTGATCTGAATAATAATAACAATAATAATAAGAATAATAAGAATAATAATTTTATGATGACAAGAAAAGCACTCAGAGGACACCAACCTTCGCCAAGACAAATAATAAACTAGTAACTAACAATTTTTAATTAATTACTTCCCCGCCTTAATCTAATCACCTTTAAAAAAGCCCCCTTGTGAGCTATCCTGAATATTTCATCAAATGTCCGTCCATGATTTTTAGTGATAAACAAACAGACAAACAAAAAGAGAAGAAAACATACATTCCTTGGCGTAGGCAAAAATAATTATAAAAACAATAATAAAGAAAATCTTTTCATTTTATCACCGTTCTTGTTACTGTGCTGGATTGGTAAAAGATCTGAATACTGATAACAACTGTGAAAGCTGGACCGCGAAATTTCTAATTCCCCTGTGTTCGTGTATCTGTAGATCTGTTAACGTGTCCCACTCAGCCGTCTTTTCCCAGGCCGTGTCAACCACTCCCAGGGGATAGGTAAGCCATTCAGCCTGTATCTATATACACACGAACGGGGCCCTGGATCTGATAACAAGATAACAGTGAGGAAAAAAAGGAGCAAAAATTAATTTTCAGAGAGACAATAATGAGGTCATTTGTGGCTTGGGTTTGTTCAGTGCAGATCACGATTTCGTGTACAGAAGCGTTCACACTGGCAGGGATGGAACGGGTGCTCTGTTAATACCGGTATAACGTGACACAGAGACCCCCATGTTAGAGACTCCGCTTCCCATTCATTTGTACGTGTAACACGTGTAAGCCTCGAAGGTGGAATCCTGAAGGCCAGATCCGCGTATATTCATATTATGTATATTGGAGTTACCTTTTTCAGCAATAAGGGTAAACTCCTTGCGCGGGGATGTCATCTTAAAGAGCAATGAAAAGGGACGTGCATAACGTGGAGAAGTCTTACTTGTGTGCAACAGACTGTAATTCGCGAAAGAACTTTGGGAAAAAAAAGAAAAACAAATTCTGTCAGTGTTTATTAGTTGCCGCACTATCTTATCTGCCATTATTTCTGACGCCACTCTCTTCCGATTTCTACGAGATCTCGCTTAGTGCGAGACTTTCTGCTATCTCGGATGATTCCCATTCGCATCGCTCATCAGACAGGTCTAACCTATATGTACAAGAGCACGTGTGAACGGATCTTGGGACTGCCGTTTTACTAGGGTTCGCATGGGACTTTCTAACTATTGGCTACCTGTGTTTCATTTTTCAAACAGCGGAAATTAATATCCATCCTTATGCCTGGCTGGCCTTGTGTTATGTATTTTATACTAGTTTATTGCGCAAAATTTGATTGAAATATGATTACTTGAATTTATTGAAATGGGCATTTGGGACCATTTGTTTTTCCCCCGGGTTACTAAATCAACAAGAAATTGGATCACTCCATAAACATCACAAATATTGTATAGCACAAGATAAAATAGATCAAAGAAAGCGCTACATAAAATTTAAAACAAAATAAAACCCAAGAATAAACACACTTTGTTTTCATTCAGGCTATTAAAACATCGAACTAGTAAATCAGATCTTTTGATTATGAGCATTTCAGTAAAGATTGATTTCTTCATCCCCACTCAGCACTATCTAATACTATAATCTCAACTATCAATTACTGCAATCATGCTTTTATTTAATCGATTTTTACATCACTTGCAGGATTTTCCTAGGCCTTGATGAAATCCCAAGGCAGTGGCCATTCAAGGAAAATCAAGGGAATGCACTTTCTAAATCCCTTGCTGATTATACTGAGTGGCTTTGCGACAAAGCCGGCTTGTCTGTCGCGAGATATCCCTGGAATATCCAAGCAGTGCGCGTCCTAAAGAAAACTGTGTATCTTTTCTCGCTGGGACTTTTGACGCAAGCGTATTTAGCATTTCAACATTGTGCTGCAAAAAACACCCCAAAGGATAAGCTC
>NW_019775383.1:139501-194971 GCF_001039355.2 Lingula anatina | reverse complement strand
CCCCCCCCCCCCCCCCCCCCCCCCACCGCAAACTATGGCGAAAAAAATTGTGCATTGAACACATTAGAAAAATGTTGATAAAGTTCAGTTAAAAAGACTTTTTGTATTGTTACGGTGTATCTCGATTGCGCATTTAACATAAAGAGATGAATAGAAAAATACTATAATGAGAAGAAGAAATACTGGCGAACCCCGTAAACTGACAACGTTGAGCTCGTTTAGTTTTAAGGGAGCGATTTAACGTTATGATAAAAACAACTTTTTAAGGTCCGATGTGCTCGCTCTGAAGTAAGATTGATTTCAATAATACTAAGATCAAGCGAGAAGGTTTTATAGGCAAACGGGTGAAGCTTGTCTTCTGCTAATAGCGTATGATTGTCGGTTGGAAGTCTTTTTAAGCTGAAAAAAAATGATAAATGAGCCTAAATTACATCACATTATTCAGGCAGTGAGATATGTGACCTGGCCATAGTGACTTTTACAAGGGTATTTATTTCGGTGTTCTTTTCAAGTTGAAGAATATGTCGCCTATACACAAAAGATTTTTAAGCCAAGCTTTACTTGATGGCGAAGACCGCGGTGTTTTTCTCTTTTTTTTTTTTTTTTTTTTTTTTTTTCGTTGAACGGAGCGGTATACACTGTCGCGTGATAATACACGTATCTGTAATACAGACCAAAGTGGTAAGTTTATGTTTTAAATTTAAAAAGCGCCGCTGATGAGATTGCACTTTAATGGAACTTACTATCCTAGAATGTTGGTTTGTATTGCATTAACCAGACCTCCTACTTGTATTCTGGTCGTCCTTATTTTAGATATACATGTACCAGTCTGACAGTGTTTCATATTTTAATAAGGAAAAATTATCGGTTCTCAGGCCGACAGTTTGATAATGCGTTTAAGACCTATTTCCAGACCAACTGGTTTTTACGTGTATGTGAACGTCAACAAAAAGATTTTACGCCTGTGTTGGGCGATTATCAAAAGGAAGTGACATGAAAATTTAATGAAATCAAGCTCCTTAACTAACCTTAGTTCATTAAAATACACAAAAACAGTCTTGTCTTGCAAACTCAAATAGCCTACACTCACATCTAAGTTGATGGCATAATTCATAAGTAACTTATGGATTGACCTTGGTAGAAAAAAAAAACACCTGTCATCGAAAGATTTGAAATGAAATCAAACTAATTAAATCCAATCCTGTCAGAAATCGGGACAATAAACACAAGATTGAATAACAATAACGTCTAGTCTTTGCTCTACATGCAGACATCACTCAAGGGGGTAAACGTGTCGTAATCAAAAGGAACATACCCCACTTGAAGCCGTATAAATTGTTAACGGAATCACGCCATATGTGCCCGGCGTGTCAAGCAGTGAACCGTTGCCGATGTTTTTAGACCCCCTTAAGCAAGAATGACGGTTTTGAGCACACGTGTGTAAAATATGTAATGATATGTATATTCTTTACAACTCATAGCAGTTGGATTGTAACGTACAATTTGAAGTTTTGTCTCATAATTCCCTTTCTTAATGCAAAATATCTGGTCTATACATAGGCCTACATTTATATAAAAGTGTGCCTAGTATAATATGATATAATATGATTGTATTATTATTATTATTATTATCTAAGACGTTTTTAAAAAGAATAGGAGCAATATATATATATATATATATATATATATATATATATATATATATATATATATATATATATATATATATATATATATATATATATATATATATAGTATACAGTAACTGTGCGAGATAGATAATTACACCACAATATCCCATGCTTACGATATAGCGGAAGTGTTATTGACAGTTCCCTGAGAATGGGGTGCTGGCGAAGACACATTTACAATGCTACTGTCACTGCGGAGTCACCGTCTGCTCTCTGATTTTCAGGGTGACGACGAATATATAATGGCCAACAGTGGATCTGTGCTTTTCAGGGTGTTACTTTGCATGTCTAGGATACAGACTGTAAACAAACGCGTTGTATATGGAGACGTACCGTCACCAGACACGTGTCAAACAGCGAAATGTCTTAACCAATTGTCTTTCCTTCTTGACTGCTTGGTTTGAAAAAGAAGAAATATATTGTAAAGAAGGAATATATTTTCGTTTTTATAACATACTTCAACTCAGAATTCAGAAAATAAAATATCAATCCACCCAAATGTGATTCTATATCTATACGTTGTAATGATTAGCACGTGACGTTCACGTGATTCATAAATGGCATATGTTTCAATAGTTATAATACTGGATCTTATACCTCCCTGGTCGGAGGGTATTTCAGGGTTGGAGGTACTATATTTTATTTCCAAGTTCTGCAATTTCTTCCTTTGTTCGATCTATTGGTCATAATTTCAAGAGAAAATCAGTTCATCAAATTCTCATTTTTCTTTTGCACATTTCTATTTATAAATTTATTCAGCTATTTATCTTTTTTTTCTTTCATTTTTGTTTATATATTCATTTATTTTTGAAATTGTTCTGGTTCAATCGTTGGAACCCTGTATAAGTTACGCCCAACCCATCCCCGCCCCGACCCCTTTTCCTTGCCCTTGTCTTCGCCACTGGCCCCCAATCCCCCCCCCCCCCCATTACCCCCACCCCACCCCGCCTCCCCCCGATAAGGAAACTTGCAACTCTACTTAATTAAACATTTTAAAGTGACGGGCCACTTGAAGCTACCTGATAACTTTGCGCGACCCCAGTCTCCAATTTAGGCCATACGGAAAGATCCATCACGTACACGCTAAGGACTCCGAAGAAGTCGCAAACCCTATGCCCGAATAGTGCAAGTGTACCAATTGGAATCTTAGACATGTGTATGATGGATCAAAGTTGAAACGAAGCAAATTTACGTCACCTTTTTGGCAGGGTATTTTTTGTAAGATTAATCGCTTTTGTGACTGCCAAAGCCACACGTCGAGGCACGTCAGAAAAGGCCTTGGCTTTTAGGGTCTATGAACTGTTGACTTGATTTCTATCTCAGCTGCAATCGGGATGGATATGATTGAGTTTAGGTCATAGGCCTAGCTATATCTTCTATATTCTGTCTGTGATAAAAACTTCCAAAATGCCTCATGTTATTAAGGCGAGGTGTTACAGCACATGTAACCCACGAGTTGAGACAACACTTAAACGTAAGCTTTGTTCTTTCCGGGTCAACGACTTAGATCGTTTTTATCAGATTTGATTCAAAAGATTTAAGCTTTACATCATGAACTTTTGATCTCTCATTCAAAGGGTTTTTGAAAACTAAAAACAAAACTGATTTGTTGAAGTTTGTTGTTGAATGATATCTTTAATCGCGTGTCTAGACGGTTAAATCCACTGATACAATGTATATGCTCTTTACACGTAGAGAATGTTATTTAATTGTATAAGGAAGTATCTCTCTTTTCAGCTCCCGCTTCTTTTACTGCACCTCTCTCTCTCTCTCTCTCTCTCTCTCTCTCTCTCTCCAACAGAACTGTAAAAATATTAAAAATCCAAAAGGAACACCAATCTGTTCTCTTTATTTCGGGGTCTCTTTACAATCTGTCAATAAATCATTGCGTTTGAAATGCGACCCTGGGTTTTTGTAAACTTCCTTATTAGAAATAATTACTTTATAGACCCCGGCTGTATATAAACTATAAAACTGTAACTGTAATGTAAACATATACCAAAGATGACGTCATAAATGCTGACACTTCTTAGTGGTCGCATAAAAAAAATTCTCTTTTATTGCTTCCTTGTTCAGTGTTTACTAATTCGCGATGCGGTGGTGCTTAATAGTATGCATACCTTGAAAAGTATTTATTATGAATTATGTAAGAACTGATAACATATTTAACTTAAGTTTATGATCGGTATAAGCATGAAATGCTATGAAGTGCGGATGGCGAAAGTACGACGAAGTAAGAAATGGCTGTAGAGAAAACTGGATGAAAGATGACTGCGGATACAAATTGCCTCATTGAAATTCAGCTTCAGCTAAATCCCCCCCCCCCCACCACCGCCCTGTTTCCCCCCTCTATCACTGGCTTACACAAACGAACGCACACTCTTTCTTTCTCTCTCTCTCTCTCTCTCTCTCTCTCTTCTCTCTCTCTCTCTCAACAGGGCGTACTTTACTTACGGGCAGTTATCGAGTAGTTTTCAACAATGTTTGCTCTACCCAAGGGTCTCCTTATCGTCCAGATTTAATATTTAATGAGCCCGGATCGTTCCAACATTTATTTCTGATAAAGTAAATATCCCGGACGGTGCTGGGTTATTGAATAGCGCGGTGACTGTGATTATCCGTGGTTTATTGGCCTCGAACGGTACTGGGTCGTCTTGGTTAATTGGTCCGGACAAGACGTTGTGGAGTAAGCGAAATGCAGGAGGGGGCGGGGGGAGGGGCGAAAGCACTGATTTCACACACATGCATGCACGCGCACGTGCAAACACCTCACACGCCTACCCCTCCACACACGCACACTCACACAAGCGCGCGTGCACACACATAGCCCCCAAGTTCTAATTCCGTCTGAATTTGTTTCTTTTATCATGAGACCTTGATTCTTTTTTCTATGGGCATTTTATACGTCAAACCAATAACTTCCCAGTCGAATAGATTCTTAAACGATGTTCGTTGCTTGCTTCAGCTACCGTCTATCAGAGGATTACGTATATTGAGCTAATATCCTCACAGAACAGCCAGTGTTGAGTCAGGGAGATTTCTGTGAATATCTTATGAAAAAAACTCTCTGTGGCCCTGGCTGAGGGTATGTTTCTGTTAGAAAATCAATTTCTCTCTATTTGTTAGTGGCGTTTTTATCCAAACTCTGTCCTAAAAAAATTAATTTCTGAAAAGTGTCTCACAGTTTTGCAATAATTAGAGAAAATTGATAAATAGAATGAATGGTGTATTTTTGATGACCGGAAGATCTCCCTTATCTTAAAGTGTAGATAGGGGTAAGCCCTGTCTGGCCAAAGTTGAAAATAATCGCGTCAAATTAACTCCGTTGTAGATACTTTCCTGACCGACCCTTAAATGATTTCAGTTTGGCATCCACTTAAACACCTGAGAAAATAGATTACTTGGGGACATGGCTAAAGCCGCCACTATAAAGCCTCGTAACCAGTGTATGATGTAACACTACTCTTACATACAACTGGGTGTGATAACGAGGCTCTTGTGTGGAGTGGAGGCGCGGCACAGGGGGTCGTAGTGACCCTCTCAAGGACTGTACGCAAACCTCGAGAGTTTTTAAATAGCACTCGGACGCGGCGTGCTTTCAGCATGAAAGGCGCGTGTTTAATACTTGAAATCGTTTTGGCTCATTATTTGCCAAGTCATACCTTAATTGACGCACTGTGAATCTAATTTCTTTGCTATTCTTACGCATAAGATGACATTTTAGCTTATTCCTTCTGCTTCACACACTTGTTGACTACTACCGTTTAGATATCTCTGAATTTGTATTTGTGGTGTTTACCATCTGATTAAATGAAAACAAATGAAAGATAAAAATAGCAAACAGATCATTTACTTTTTTAATTGGGTGGATTTTTCTGGCGGTGGAGGTTTTGTTACTTTGCCAGTACTACTCAAGGCAGGGGTCAGGGCCATTAAAAAAAACTTGTCTTTCAGCTGTTTACCGCCTATATTTGAATATTCAACAAAATATCAATGTAAGCTTAAAATGTTATGTCTTTATTATTTTTCAATTGCAAAAAAAATATTTTTATCTATTTGTTTATTCCCTGTTGGTCACATTCAGGTGTCTTTTGGGGAAAACCCAGATTAGTAAAACAAACATTCAAAATGTTAATGAAAAATTTTTCAAAATGGCTGTTCAAGCATTCTTAACAACAAACGTTTCACTGACTCATTAAAGGAAATGGGACAGTGAATAACTGAAAAAAAATCAATCAAATTCAATAACCGTTATCGGTATTTGCTGTAAAGAAATTCTATAGGCTACAGATGGTACTAAGAAATACAAAATAAACAAAAAGTTCAATTTTCAGTTAAAACGCTGCAACAATTCGCACAGAATAGTGTTCATCAATGCCCTTATCATCTGTAAGCTAAAAAACGGCAGTTTTGCTGCGAGTCAAATTTTTCATTAACAGGGACGCTCAAAATTGTCTAAAGTCAATGCATCATACATGTACCAAACCCTACACGCTGTCTAATATCAAATACCAGCCATTCACACCAAATTGATACAAATGACATATCTATAAGGTTGGCAAACGTCGGCTGTTCTCAGGCGCGGATTTATCTCCAGTAAAAGTAAACGAAGTCTCTTTGTTTCGTGGCGTATTGGTTGTGGCGTGGTGTTGACACGGTGATACCCCGGCTATTCAGAGTGTAGAATTAGAACTTCGTCTTATCACAGATCTGCTCATTTTTGTCCTCAATTTTCGCCAGTTCTCCTGCACTGCAGGCGCACTCATTGACAGGCTGGCTGTCTCAGATATTTCTCCTTTATATAATAATAATAATAATAATATTTTTAAAAACAGGAAAGGAATCCCATTTTTCAAAATAACTATTAAAAAAAAATATATATCCCCTCCCCCGTTCTTATTACTGATCTAATCAGACTAAAGTGATTTTAATTATGCTCACTTTCAGGAAGAAAGCAGGACAAAGAGAGGACCTTCTACTTAAAACTTAAAACAAGGTTTGTCTAACGCCCCCCCCCCCCCCCCAACCAAATTAAAAAACTAGAAAAAAAGCCTGCCTAACTGAGAGCTCTTGTGTAGCTTTTTTCACTAACTTGGATCTCTTTAATCCTTCTCTAAATCCCACACTACCCTCCCGCCTTTCAATCTGGAAGTCTTATCTAATCGCACGCTTGCTGTTATACATATCAAAATTGCCTGATGTCAGCATAAAAACTACCAGCAAAAAACGCAGCTCTATTTTTTTTTTCTAAAGAAATCCCGGAGCCTTTTAAATTAAATTATATCATGTAACTCTAGTCAGCAGCTTGTAATGACTGGCTTTTACCTTATTTTTCACAGCTTCTCTATGCTGGGGGTTAAATGGAATAAAAGCTGCATATTTCTTTAAGTGAATTGCACTAAGAGATGCCCATAATGGTGTAACACAAGGAGAATAGAACGCAGAGTAGAACTATAGTGGTTCAAAACTGTTTTGGATGAGATGATTGATACAATGGGCTGTGAGTGCTTTAGATGCAGTGCGTGCGTGTGTTGGTTTGTATGTGTGCGTGTTTGTAAGTGTGTGTGTGTGTGTGTGCTTTCGTGCATGCGTGATGAAGTACGCCCTTGCGCACGTACTTAAGATAGTAAGGAAGTAAAAGGCGGAGGGGGCTAGAGTCAGGCAGAGCTACTGGGGTTGGGGGAGGGGGAGGGTTTCGCCCAAACATGTCGAAAGCTGCGCTGTGGCATGTTGAATCACGCCGTCAAGGTAACAAAACCCATCACAGATAAACAAAATACATAAGCACCTTCTGCTTCAAAGTTAAAGCTTCCACACAAAACCAGAAGCTGGCGTTTTACTTCTGTATAAAAGAAGACAGTGAACCTTACCAAAGTCGCACTAAAAACCCATCGTTGTGATACGATAAGGATATCAGTGTCCCAAGTTCATATAATATACATAACCCCTATATATGCATGCTATCGTTTAATGAATATGGCATTTCACATTGATTTTGTCTGCTAGTGAGCGTTCAATGTATATACCCTTTCAGAAAATAATCCATCAATGCTATGAATTGAGACGACTGTCAGGCATTTTAAATGTCGTGAGTTAAGGCTGTCTCAAGTCAGTCAGACATATGTAGTTAAGCTATCCCCATAATGGAGGCGTTAATATTGTATCATTATGGGATGGCACCTTAGAATCTAGATCTACACTTCTCCGTTTCTTGCTAAAATTCCAAAATCGAAATAGATTTGTCCCTTTCACGAATAATCCTTAAGAAAATGCCAAACCCTGTTCCGAGCATTGACGTTCAATGTCTGTAATATGTTGATTATCAGGTTTTCATCACTGTTTGTGTCTTGTCCGCGATGTAGAAAAGGATTGTAACAAAGCCATCGTATGCGGAATTGACGGACGTTGGAAATAATCGATGTTGTTTTGTGTCCAATCTACAGTGAAACAACAATTCCTTTCAATCTCTATTGATCCCAAGTGGAACCTTGACTATAAAAAGGTCGTACATAAAACCATTAGGACTGATGTCAAAACTCAATTATGTCCGTAGTTTTGATAACACATGACAGCTTAAGCCAAGGCAGTGTCTGATGAGTACAATTGTCTCGTCGGATATTTCACTAGATATTTGCTGATGCGGTTATCCTGGGAAGGGGGGGGGGAGGGGGGGGAGGTCTGGTTGAACTGTACTCTAGTAGTACAATTTATGGGTACGGGTCTGGTATATTAGAGCAACTCCAAAGTCAATATCACACTAAGCTCAACTGATTCACAGTGGACAAGGGGGTTATTAGTGAAGTCATTAGTGAAGAATATCATAAAGTTCCCGTGCCAAAATGTGCCTTTTAAAGTTTATCTGGAAATATGTTACTGAAGATTCACTCCATATTTTGTATCTAAATCACTTGTGTAAAAGATGGCCTTCGTAAAACAAACAAAAAAATCAATCAAAAAATATTTCTTGGTGGATTTATTCCAGATTTGGAATAACTGTCCCCGTAGTTGGCTCATAGCCTGTATATCCAGAACTGCTTAGCTATTCCTGCGAGGAGAATTTATTTTCAATCCCCCTGGTACACGATGTGTATAGCGGTGTCAGTTTGACTCGGTTCCTCGTCAATAATAACAGGTTCCGGTGGATGTTCAGCACTTTCCACCCCTAGCAACCACTGAATTATGCGTTCATCTTGTTCCCCGTCCTCTCCCGCGCTATCCCCTTGCGCGCTGTCGTCTGCCTTTGAGCTCGGTTGTCTGCTTAAGACGTCCCTCATGTACAAGCGTTCCTGACTTAAACTGGATGATTTAGAAGAATTGGAATGGGTAGGGTTCGCCTTTCCGTTCGTTTTAACTTTCACGTGGTTGGTTTTCTTGTTGTCTGACTTTTTGGCACTTTGTGAGATTTTGAGCTTACGATTTTTGTTCATATCACTTATGAAAGGTTCTGATTGGGTCCTAGACATCCCTTTCAGGTCCGATCTGGTGGTCCCTTTCAGGTCGGTTTGGGTGTAATTTCTCCTCATTCCGGGAATAGGTGGCTTTGCGCCACTCCTCGGTAAACGTACTTTCACATTATTACCACTTTTAGAAATTTCATTCTGACTAGACAACAACTGCTTCTCAAACAGCGTTTCAAGTTTTGGCGACGCAAGGCCGCCATTGTCATTTCCCGGACACCATGACTTTGTTCTTGCCAACCTCAACTCCGTAGAGAGGGGTAACTGGCGATGTCCCGGGGACTTGGGGGTGGGGGGCAGGGCGCTCCTGGGGCTGTCATACCCTGAGGACATTGAGCCGGGGCTCAGCTGAGGGTGCCGTACACCGTTTGTTGTCGATTCAGGCGACGTGTTACTGTCTACAAGCATGGGCGACTTAGACGTACGTAACTGCACATCGACTGGAGAGTTAAGAGAAATTCTTTCAGGTTTGTGTTTTCTTTTAATGACAGGGTAACTCACGGCGCCGCCATTGTTTCCATTGAAAAGCGGCACAGGTGACGTCCCGTCAGAAGAACGTGGCGTCGACAGCGGCGTTCCGCCGTTGACGTACCCTGGAGTTGGGGACTTAGGGCCTCCCATGATCGGTGGGAGTTCGGGTGCACTCAAACGTCTGTCGCTGAGATCATGCTGAATATCAGTTTTAACTGGCGATCCACTGTGCGTTCGAAGTCTTGCCGATTGCTGCTCCCCCGATGACGCGCTCTGCCGGCTGCCGCTGAAGGAGGACGCTGAACGAGCCGTGTGAGGTGTACGCGTTTCTGTGCGTAATTTGTCCGTCTCAGAGTTTCGCATCGTACCCCCTAGCAAGAATATATGTGCGTTTCTCTTCGATGATTTTGATTTTGATATTTTTTTTAAAAATCACGACTTGTTAATCCTCGCTTCGTTCATTTTAGGTTTAAATAAAAATGTCTTTCTTTCCGTAAGATGTCAAGTATTAGCTGTGAACAGCACTGTATGTATATATTAAATCCAGGTTCCATTTTGTTGTTGCTATTAATTCCTGTCTCGACGGTTTCAGAAATTTAATGAACAGGTGACATCATTCCCGGATAATTACATTTTGTTGAATGAATTCTTGCCTTTTTGGTTCCGCACACACAGTGGCGAGTGTGCTTTCGTACCGATGTAAATATCCTAAAGCAAAAGCTCCTGTTTTTGCAGAGAGGATGTCGAAAACGTCCCCAAGCGAAAATCGCTTCTGTTTCCAACTGACAATGTCACCGGTGTTGTCTCAACTTTGCCAGTTAGTAAACTGTATCGCCGTTATCAATGAGCCGGCTATGAGTTTGTGTAACTAGCCTGGATTGACGATAATAAGTCAGCTGTTTGCTCGGTCCTACCAGTAGCAATGAAGCGGACGGGCGAGAGAGCGTTCTTCCTCTCTTCGCTTCACAGGCTCTGAAAAAAAATTCGAGATGGTGATTAAAAAACACCCAGATGCGTGTTATCTTGCATTAGAAATTCTCACGAGCTTTTGTAAAAGGTAAATATTTCTGATCGGATGTTTGAGTATTACCATGCGTTCTATAACGCTTCCGGCTCTAAGCTAGTAGTTTCTATGCCACCGTGTGTGTCGCGACTGGAAGAGAGATCGAAGAGAGGATGGCAACATGGCGTGACGTCAGCGCCTATGGGCAGACGATCGTTACTCTCTTGAAAACAACTCATGTAAGGGATTTCCTTTTGGAAGGAAGATAATTGTCACATCGTGAGAAAGGATGTCCGTAGACTCGAATTACACTTTGGTATAATATTCTCCCATTAAACTCAGCATTTGGAAAAGTGTCGTCTGTCTACCTTGACCTCGTGCAAGACGGGACCAAACGATATCGATTATTTCCCTCTTCACCTTCTGAAAGCTTTCCTTTCAATTTAAATGGGCCGTGTTATCGTTGACAAATACCTCTATAAATATTTCACGACTTCAGTCATGAAAAGACTAGTCTTAGATACGTGCTAAGTGGGCATTACGCCGGCTCAGAGCTGGGATTAAGAGTTGAAATTCAATAAAAAAAGAGTCCGCTGATTGAAGGCCCGTTGAGGGTTTTTTTTTCAAGAGGTTCCTTGATTTTGAAATAAAACATGTTTGGTGGAAACCGGGTGATTGACCAATGTTAACAATGATGTATTGTTATATTGGTGTGCCCATTATTTAAGCTTGACCTAAAATATTGTAAATCATTTCATCGCAAACGCTTCTGTATGCGAGTAGTTTTTGGCTTTATTTCTCAGTACCAAAACATCAAATATTCGATTAATTTTTGCGTTCAAAAAGCCTCTCTGCAGTGCCCCTACTTCACAAATTTGATGGTTTCAAATAATTTTGTTAATTTCTCAATTTCCTTCGGAAAAAGATAAATAATCTTGTAAATTCCAAGCCAATAGTCGACACATTTCAAAATGTCAATTTTGTAATTTTGTTAGGCCTATATCACAACGTCACATAATTAAAAGATCAAATTTGGTCTTCAATTATTTACTTTTAGATTGTACCCTATCAACAGACTTTTTTATGAAAAGAAAAACCAATATGAAAGATTATGACAACGTACTGGCGTTGCGCAATCATGTCTACACAATGGCAACGTTAAGATATTGACACCTGTATCAACATAAATCATAAATGAAAAACGGAAACAGAAGTACTGAAAGCATATGTTCGACCGATTTTGACAAAACTCGATCAGTTCTAACTCCAGATCTTAGATTTGACTTGATTAGGATCCCCGTTTTGTTATAAACTGTCATAAGTCTCTCTCTCTGTTCTTCGTCCGCTCAATTCAATAATTACAGAGTAGGGGTTCAAACGTCCACATTCAGAAATCAGAGCTGAAATATTTTAGCTAAATCAAACTGAGCGCGACTTGGTCGTGAATTATGAACAGGCAATAATTCACTCCTCCATGTTTAAGTGAAATCCCACGCTGTTAACAAGTTGAAACATAAACAGAATGAAGTGAGAGTGAAAAATGTTGGGATTTTTATCACGTAGCGAATATAAGTTTTCCTTTGTGTTTGCTTTATGGAAAGATTCAGCACGTTTGGTGTCGTATTTCAATGTCAAAAAGAGGGCGTTTGGGATATTTTATTACAATTTTCTACATAATATCTAGCTTTTTAAGCAGCATAGTTTTCTTTCACAAAAAAAATGTGCTTTTCCATCTTATGTTCAGTAGAACGATATCTGACTGAGGTTTTATTTAATACATTTAGATTGAAAGCCGAAATTGCTAGTCGTATAAAAGCAGGGGCGGATGGAAGCTGTCTTCTTCCGGAAGACGGTCAGAATTTTTCAAATTTACATTGAAAGTCACCTAATTTTTCGGAAGACGGTCAAAAATGGAGGATGGATCAACAAAGATAGTTGCGAAGACTGTCAGAAAGTATCTCTGGATCCGCCCCCGTAAAAGTACAAAATTCAGACCACGTAACAGAATTAATAATTGACCATAAGAAAGAGGAATTAGTCATATGTTTATCTCTGTTTGGGTAACACGTTTTACTACAAACATAAACAGAATACCAGAACCAACCACTACCCACGTGCGTAAGGACGAACAAAGGCCTAACTTCATTCTCAATCATTTCAGTGTATTTTCACAACCGCCTGCACAATTCTGAAGGCATTTTGTCTGAACTTTAGGTATAAGTCGCAATATGGCCCTTTGTGGTAAAACATTGTGGTTAAATTGGAATGATTTTACTTCTTCCCTCCCCCCTCTCTCTCTCAGTAAGAAAACTCAAGTTCACAAGGCATCCCATCACATCCCATCACACCTTATCTAACCCCTCCATGACACTCAAACATTTTTTTTTTCTAAATAAATGACACACTTGAAGAGAAGAGAGGGAAGATAAGTCCGTCTACTTTGGAATTGACCTTTAATTTCGATCATTATGACACCGGGACAACGCTTCTCTTTGGGGCGTATTTTAATGGCTTACCAATGTGGAATTAGAGGGAATATATCACCTTAATGTCAAAGCGTTCGTTGCGTAAGTATGCTAAATCTACCGAGCGGTTCGGTCGTGTTGATACTACGTCGATCGTGATAGAATGTTAAGCCTCATGTTTGGGTTTGATCCCCTTGGGGTTAGTGGGATGATTCGGCAAAATATCTTATTTATCGGCTGCAAGTGTGTTTAATGGAAATTATCTAGGTTTCAAGGGTGTGGTTTGCGAAAAGGAACGGAGAAAGAGAGAGAAACATGATGGTGAAGATGGTGATGATATTGATGATAATAATGAAAAGAGAGCAAGGGAGAGAGCGAGAGAAGAACGTATCTTTTATCGCCATTTTATAACAAAAAGGGCATTGCGTATGTTCAAGTTATCGTGATGTTTTTCACCCTTCTTATGAAAAAATCTGTTGCGTTCGTTTAATAATGGTAATTTTTTCTTTCTCAAAAATAAAGATATAAGTAAAGAAAGAAAGCTATAAATAGTTGGCGGGACAAAGAAAACGGTCAACCACATCTACGCTTTCTGTGTATTTCGACACATAATAATTCTTCATAACTCAGCGGAACTGATGTTGCAAGAATGTGTTTATTATAGATATAGAAGGCGGATCAAAAATAATACAATTATATAAAATACCTGACAGACAGAAAACCGACACCAACTCTTTACGGGCATTTTGCCATATAATGATTTCTTAGGGCGTATTCCCAGACATTTAGATCGATCTATCTCCGTGGGGAGTCTCACTAGATTACTGTCAGATAATCCGGCTTAAATGTCCGTCCCGCCCACTACAAGCTGTAAGGGGGTAATTAACTTTCGTGCCCGCTCGGCTGATAGCTATTTAGCGTGAACCGCCAGGGAGTTCGGTCGATCTAGTTTGGATCGATCTAATCTCTGGATATGGGGTCTTAAAACTCGTGTATGGCGGAACTGATAACTTTTAGAGATGAATCGCATATACATGTAAATTGGTGTCACGAGGAATTATTGTAATTTGTGGTGATTTCCACGCAAAACTTGCTGTAATAGAGGACGGGATGAAAATAATAAAATTTGATAATATTATTAAAATTATAATTAAGTTATTTAAATATAAAAAACAAAAATTTGAATCCAATTAAAACCACTTTAAATAAAAGACACTAATACTTTACGGGTATTTTTAATGTAATAATTACTCAAAACCCATGCACTCGATATCCTTAAAAAATAGGCCCGCATATTGTTCAATGTCACGAGAGATTGTAGCAATTTGGGGTGATTTTCTCCACAGGGCTCACAATTATCGTGTGTTTCCTTTAGCAACTAACAAACACGACTTCAGTGTCAGTGTCGTAAATGAGTCAGGTGTTCAACATAAAACAGTAATGGATACAGTTATGATCGTAACTACAGCTACTGTGGAAATGCGGTAGAGTATGACATAATTGTATTTGATTCCCCAATTAGGAATGAGCCAACCGATAAGATAGACATCTGTGCTTTGTTTTCTTTTTTTTTCTTTCTTTCTTTTTTTAAGGGTTCAGACTGACGTCTGACTAAACATGAGGACATTCAGTGTAATTCACTCAGCACCTGACAAGGTAGAATTTTTTTTTCATTCAAGCTGACCTCTGACTACAGTTAAGGTCGATATGCACCGCACGAACGCATGATATCTGGTGATTGAACGAAGAACAGCACCACATTAGACAGTGTTAGTTTTAGTACACCTTCTCCAAGCTGTGTCTGTAGTAGCGTTCTCCTGAGAACGGGAGAAGGAGACTCCCCCCTCCCCACCCCTTTACCCCCCATCCCTCTCCCATCCCCATCCCCAACTTTCTTCAAAACAAAAAGAGAGAGAGAGAAAGAGAGAGAGAGAGAGAGGGGGGGAAGAAAGAAAGAAAGAAAGAAAGAAAGAAAGAAAGAACAGATAAAAAATATGAAAAAGATATATATCCCTTATTTGAGTACTACTGTATAAATGATTGCTGTGTTTTCAAAAGCTAGGAGTCAAAACGTCTATTTTATGTGAAGCACCCTGAGTTTCTGATGAGAATATTCACCACGTCCATCGTCATCCACATGCCCCTTCACTGAGTCAGCTCCCAGTAACCTGTGATACTCAGGTTTATGTGGAGAGACACGGTGTTTTCAGTCATAGAACCCTGAGATTCAAAGATTACTGGGAACTCACCGCTTCTCCCTGAGTCAAGCTAACCAAGACAATCACAGAACGTTATTATAACGTTACCATAACGTTTATATAACCAGTAAAAACGTCATGGTAACGTTATGACAACGTTATAAAACGTTCTGTGTTTGCTGGAATTATAGATGTGACATTTTGGTTAGCCCTGAGAGTCAAGGTGCTGGGAATGAGGTGCTGGTTGAGGAGAGATTTTATTAATCTCTGAATCTCGGGGTGATTTTGTAAGGGTCGTCACACCAACAGGGAAGTTGAAACAGCTTCATGTCTGTCACTCATGTTTAATTCTCTCTCTCTCTCTCTCTCTCTCTCTCTCTCTCTCTCTCTCTCTTGAGGGGTGGGGTGGGGTGAGGGGAGGGGGGGGTATTCAGGAAACCGCAACTTATAAAGCATATGATATCAAATCTATTAAAACTTCAAAGGGGGTTATTAGTATACAAGGCACGAATCTTGTTAACGTGTAACAGCTCGCCTTGAATATTTTCACTTTGTACTGTGCTCTAGCTCTCTTGTTTACTTTGAAATCTTATTTACGTTTATCATTCTACAAGCTGTATCCTTTGTCTTAATAATCCTAATTAACGGCTCACATTGAAATCCATGGCCAGACTTTGATTTGCTCGTTGCCATGCCAACGCCACCTTTGATTAACCCGTTAGCTCGCACAAATCCCATTTTGTAATCCGCTTTGCTGTGTACAAAACAAACGCTTGGTATTTACCTGGCCCGTTGCCACGGTAACCGCCGTCTAGATCGGTTTTGCCAGCACTCGGCTGCTGCATGAACACGGTATAGCATGTGCTGGGTCTCAGACTGCATAGAAAATAATAACAGAAAAAAACTCTATTCTAAAGTGAAACTGTCCATTGTTGAAATATCATGTTATTTCCTGAATAAATTACGCCTTTCTTCCCCAGTGTAGTCAAGCGTTGACTGAATTTTGAAAAAATATATGAAATCATATCTGGTGCTATAATTAGATGATTTACAAAGTAACAGGAAGGTAGGACACCAAGTCCTGCCTGTGAGAGGGCTGCTCTCCCTCCCCATCAAAAAAAAGAGGGGGGGGTCGCCATTTTCTGAATCCACCAATACTTATGTTACTATTATATTGACCTCAAAGACCACAGAGACGTGCATAATCTTTCTGTTTGGGAGGATGTTTAGGACTAATCCGAAGTATTTTATCCTCAGGAATTTGAGCGTGCATGTCTTTTTCGCACTGTACTATCTACAGTATTTCATAACGCTATCGTGCACTACTGCAGTTACGTTACACTACGTTACGTAATGTTATGTTACGCTATGTTACGCTACATTACGTTACGTTACGTTACGTTATGTCATAGTATGTTATGTTATGTTATATAAGTCAAGAAAAGCTATGTATTGCTATATGATGTATCAGGTAACGTGCATTGATATTCTACACGTTGCTCTTTGTCGTCGCGTTATTGCACCTTTAATCAGATTGTTAAAACACATCCTGGTAACCACATGTTCTTCCTTGAATAATCTTATACATGTTTGTGTTGCATGTTTTATGGCTAAGTTCATTTACAGCTGTCAATAATGATTAACACTCGTGTGTGTGTGTGTGTGTGTGTGTGTGTGTGAGAGAGAGAGAGAGAGAGAGAGAGAGAGAGAGAGAGAGAGAATTTAAAAGCAAAGCAAAAAAGGATCCAAAACAAGATATACATTTTAACCAAATCCCTTTAACGTATACCCCCAAATGCTGTTTAATTCACAGCATATTTCCCTCGCCCTGAACTAAACTTATTTCAACGATTTCTAACCAGGTATGTTACAACAAATTACCGGTAAGGGCTGTTTTAACCTACCTGTGGCTCTGTCACTTCACACCGACCTCCTGATTAAGTTTCCCTAGCTGTTCCAGCGTCACAGTGCTTTAACCGGCACGGGAATGCCGTCAAGAAATGTCAACTGCCGCTGACGACCTCGTGTCGAAGGTTATCCTTCTCGTTCTAAAAGACGGCCTGATTCTCCCTAAGGAGTAAAAAGGAAGAAGGCACAAAACTAGAACGCTGCGTCCCTGACCCTGTCAATTTCTCCAGGCTTAGAATCGCAGAACATTTAGCATAATTCAGTCGGGTAAAATAAATTTATCTTTCCTTCAGAAAATGTTTTCCCTCTCTCTGTCTTTGGCGTTACAAAAACGTGCCTTTCACAGCCGAGTGGACTTTTGTCGCTTGTAAATTCATAACCCTGATAAAATTTATAAATATTGGTAATACTCCTTTTCGCTCCAATGAATAGCGCTTTCAAAGGGACCTTTTGCTGTTTAGCAGGGCACTTGAATGGCAGGGCCCATTATCATGACTGTGTATTGCCTTTCTAATTCATATTAAATATTAGCTTTGAACTGTGCAAATACGAGGACGATTAAACCTGCATTAAGAAGGCAACGCTGCTACGCTCGGCCGGGTTTCTGACACTAAGTAAATGACAATGTAGGGCTATGAGTGACATTATTAAATAAGGTGTTATAGATGGAGATGTGTGCGTATTGGGGGGGGGGGGGGGGGGGGGGGGCTTCGCTCTCAAACGTCCACCTTATTTCCGATAGTGTTATTTTATTATAAGATAGCGTGATGTCTTTAAGCTAGTGTGTGTGGTTGTGTGGGTGTATGTGTGTATCTGCATGTGTGTCTGTGCGTGTGCGTGTGCGTGCACGCAAGCGCGTTAAAAAATTACATCTGATACTCTTGTTCACAGAAATAAGGCACGCCTTTTCTTTGTCCTTATTTCAAAAACCAAAAAGGTAAAAAAATATCTTTAATAAAGAATCACATAACAACGCCATTCTAAAAACCCACAACACCATGCTTGTGGTATACCCGACCAGTCAATTTGTTATAATAAAGGGGCAAAATATTTTCCGATTACGTCAAAATATGCAATTAATATCCGTACGTTCCCTCAGGGCACACCACTTCAAAACTAACATCGGTTGTCATAGCAACGTCCGAAAAACAGGAAAACACACATATTAGTGCATTGAAAAAGGCTTGCAATGATCCTCGAGTTATGCAACAATGGTTCGGTTGGGAGTATAAAAAATGATTCGACTTCTGTTGTTTTTTTTATTTTTCTTTAAATTTTTTTAATGTGTGTTTTTGCTTGCCTTGGTTGCGCGGAAAGGTTTTGTTCACGACGGCAATGAAATCCCCCAGTAGTTATTTCATTTTGCGTCACTGCATCTAACAATGTATTTTAGCCGCTATGGTAGCTTTGAATTTTGTGAAAGCAATGTTTGCGTACGCAGAGTGTTTCTTCATTGTAGGAAATAAGAAAACTTGACTCTTGACTTTTTTGCACCAATGAGAGAGAGAAAGAGAAGAGAGAGAGAGAGAGAGAGAGAGAGAGAGAGAGAGACCGTCGTATAAAATAAAAAAGAGAAAGGAAAGAAAAGAAAAAAGAAAAAGAGAAGAAAGTCTTGAGCCAGAGAGAGGGGGGGAGGGATCTGTTGATTTAGAATAAGAACCTATTTTCGGGACAAAATTACAACACTGCATCGACATCTCTTTTGATTAAGTTGCTGCCAAATTCAAGCGCTCGTCTCTACGTGTCTCTCAGCAGGTACACAAGTGAAAAAAATCCAATGCGACATTTTTTCCCATCATTTCTTCTCCACAGTGTCCTCCAATCAAAAGGACAAACAAGACCTATAATGTAATACCTAAACAAATTTTCGACTACGCTTACACAAGGTTTTTTGTTTGTCTTTGTCAGCCATTGTGCAAATGTTCACGAAATACAATTACGACAGAGATTAATGCATTTCAGATAGGTATATTATGCTATCTAGCGGTAGACTATTATCTCAGTTGAAAACATCTGGCTAGTGTTAATATCCATGCCAAGGACACCATGAAAAGACCCGCAGCTTTTAAAGAGGAACAAAATCTTAACGGGACAACTCATCAGATTATTTACCTTTTATTATTATCTTTTTTTTCAATGAGTTTCAAACAGGACAGTCACAAAAACCTGCTACTTACAAGGGGGGGGGGGATATTTCTTAATATGATATATCCCAGAAAGCATTACATTCATATCATGAAGAAAATATGTGGAGGCTTGTGTAAAATAACCAAACAAAACGTACGCTGGTGGTTAAAATAATGTGGGTTAGCAAAAATAAGTATGTGAATATGCATAGCAGGCGCAAAAAATGTAAAGTAAACATTTTGCCCTAATGTCAACTTCAGTAAACTTCAGTATACTAATATGAATGTCCAGAAACTGGGGTAAGATGAAAACCGCGCCCACCTGCGGGTAATTCTTGTATTCAGAGTAATGCCAAACCATGTTTTCGATACCTATGCTCTTGAAGCTCTGGAAAATAGAAACCGGGGAACGAAAAAAGCTGAACTCTTCAGTTTTTCCAATCCGCGTATGTCTGAACCGTGGACATAATATTACGTTACATGACACACACAAATGCCATATAAGCATACCAGATCTTTTTTTACCGCTGTTATTCCGATATTATTCCGCTCAACTAAGGCGGAAACGCCCCTTTTATTGATCGCGCCACTATATACAACAGTGTTTTGGTTTTATTTACCGCGTCGAGAGGGCGACTTTTTAAAGTAAATCTAGCGTTCGTAATATGCGTTTAATATCCCCCCGAGGGTAAGGTTGGGTGACTTACCGGCCGAGGATCATAAAAGACTGGTTGTTAAATGGAACGCATCTCATTTACAAGTGGTTCTTACTTATGGAATGTAACGGGCCAGGTGGCATGTAAAATAGATGTGATATGTGATAACGACATGCATAAAAAAGAACATTTTCTTGTGGTCGGGAACAAAGAAAGAAAGAACAAAAGAAAGAAAGAAAGACGACTGATAGAACAGAAAAATAACAGCTACAACATTTGTGATATGTAACTTACAAGACCAGAGGCTCGCGTATTAATTACAGAAAATTAATAGAAAGCTCTAATGCCATGTGCACACTATTTCTTCCTTTTAAAAACAGTGTATATTCTAAAATTGATGTGTTTAAGTAAATTCATTTATAGAAGTTAATAATTTGATACGCAACAAGAAATACTGTATTTTAACCGGTTGAGTATGCGCGAAGATAAAACCATATCATTTTAATTACTAGAAAAGCACTCCGAGAGCGCAGACCTCCGCCAAGGCAGCAAAGTCTCCACTCCTAAATTTTCATTCTATAATGATTTAGTTTTTTTTTATTTTTGATTATTGATTGATTATTGATCCGGATCACCACCAAAAACTAATCATCTGTTCCTTGGCCCACTTCTGACAGTTCCTGAAAATTTCATCAAAATCGGTCCATAACTTTTCTGTAACGTTGCTAACAGACAAACAGATAGACGGACAGATAGACAGACAGACAAACTAACGGAACCAAAAAAATAACCTCCTTGGCAGACGTATCTATAGATGAAACTTCTTCACGTAAAAAATACAGACGGGGTTCTACTGAGGGGATATCTGCATACTGTAATAGATCTAATCCAACTTGTCATACAATATCAAAGAATTTGTAGACATAGGATTAAAAGTGACCTTGGAAATAGCGACATCAAATAAGATAAATGCCCCGGATAGATACACGTCAAATAGACACCTTGACACTCGATTATAACGTTACCAAAATACATACAGACACTATTTATAGTCCAAAAATACCGAAACAGGTGTCACTGGTAAGGTACACACCCTTGGGGTGAGACACACCCTTGGTTTTGAAAACTGGCACCAGTTAATAATTGTACAGTGAACAAGAATAATATAGATGTAATCTATGGGACGTGTTGATTTTTTTAATTAAAGCAAAAAAAAAAAAAAAATAGATCTGATGATAATCTTAGGGTAGTTTTGCTGCTGTCAATCAGTCAAGGTTAGTTTGGTGAGGGTAGAGGGATGGGTCAAGGGATGGGATGGGTCAAGGGAACCGCCCTTTCTCTATTTCATTATGATTGTGCGGGCAAGTCCGTGTTTTTGAAGTGTAGTTCAGGCTCAACCTGATATTTAAAACGGGGCACTTTTTTTAAGCACATAAAAAGAAATATTATTCTTATGAAAAAAGCTAAACAAATATCGAAGACTGCGGCCCAGAAATGTGCAAATATTAATGTCAATGTCTGCATTTTGAAATGGTCTCTTGAAAAATTCGTTTTGTTTGGAACCTGGTTGAAAATTTGACAAAATAAACGATGAGCCGTTATCATATCTCTGCTGTATCTATATTAGGAATTTGTCCGAAACGAGGTGAGCTCCTACAGATGATAAATGTTATCTCCTAATATCTTTGCTTAACATCGAAAAGAAGATGAGCAATTAGAAACAACGATATTGGCCACTAAGGAACCATATTGAGGAGTGATTTTTGGCGTCCCCGCCTGAACACTTAAAGAGGACGAGCAATTGACAACCGTGAGATGCTTAATAAAAGCTAACCAATGATAGAGCTCCCAGATTGGTACCCTGCGTTTCGAAGAGTTACAGGGAACACTACAAGATGCTGATAGTGGAGGTTATCTACTAGTTATCTCCTCAACGCAGGGTGGAGTCAGCGTTACGGGCAGAGTGCACGTGATAGATCTAGGAAGAGTTAGACTCATTTTCTGCCTCTCTGTCTTCTTACTGCCTGTCTCTCATAATGACCGTTGTTCATTAAATTAATTAGAAAATACATTACCTTGGTAATAAGAATAAGTAAATAAATAAATAAATAAATAAACAGATAGATACATTGATATAATATAATATAATATAATATAATATAATATAATATAATATAATATAATATAATATAATATAGACATATGCAAAGTAATGGAGAACGGGCTACGGTTCTAGTGGACTACCATTCTTGTCACACGGGCTGTAGGCCTATCTTTAGGCATATAATACCTGAGTCAAGGTGCACCGTAGCCTACTTGTAGGTTATCATCAGTTATAGGCCTACGTTATATTAAATGACATTATATCAGCTTTTGCGGTGATCGTTGATTCATGAGACTGCATTAAAGTGATTACTTTTCTCGTCCGGTAGTGATTCTGGTGAAAAACACCAAAGATCCATAGTATCTTTTTTTTCCTCATTTATAAACAAGTATTTGGGATGTTGATTATTATTGTTGTGCAGTGATTGTAGTCTCAACATCAAACACAATCAGTCCTGTCTTCTCTGCCACATTTACTGCTCTTGACGTCCACAAAACACTTTCAATGTCCAGTCTGTACAACTAATAATGAACATATGGTTTTACAAATGAATAAACAGATGGTTCTATCAATTTAGTGATTAATATATAAAATGATTTATAAATGAAAATAATTTTATTATCAACATTTATACACATGGGGGGGGGGGGGGCGGGGCGCGGGGCTAACGGGACAGATTTTTATACATGTACCAGTAAGTGGTGTTTTACTAGCCGTTCAATCTTTAGAATGTATACACCAAAAAAGTATTGACAAGAGTCGAAGCAATTGATCGAAAGTGCAGTTTTAAATGTCATTTTATCTCAGCTAACCGTAATTATTATTTGATATTAAACAGAAACGTTTGAAAGTAGGCTACACATTTTTAAACTTGACCGAAATTTTTCTCTTTTTTAACGTATATTGAAATGATTGTTTTAGATAGCTGCCAAATTAATTTCTTAAAGAATCGACTCGCCAATCACACTGAAAAAAGAAACACCAGAAATAAAAGACTCATCGGGAGAGCTAGCTTCGAATTAAGCTTATCTTGGGATAACATTTTCAGCAGCATCAGGGGAAATTTATTTCTGTAGGATTAGCCATTTTATTACTTGAGCATGTTGATTGGTGTTGATCTTGTTACTAAAGAGATGAGGCATTTGCAAAGAAAAAGAATCAGTACAGTGCTAAATTTTCATTGGATTTTATACTTTATTCTGTGCGAACGCAATGTGGCTTTGTAAGTTTGTGAATATTTAAGCTACGAGCTGCTCCCTTATCTATCCCGTCACGTGACTTGAGGGGTAATAGAGTTGAAAGAATACCATCTTGTGTTAGTCCTTGTTAAATGTTGGGGATCGTTTAAGGAAAGATGTAGATCTGATGTGTAAACGAAATACAAACAATTAATATTCATGGGTGCTTCGAAGACTTGACGTACAGGGCAGAGTTGATAGAGACGCTGGAAAGGAGGTATGGCAAGTTTGAGCTTCTGTCTTAAATTCTTTATGGAGTTCGTTTGTGCAGCCTTTAGTTTTACTTACTCGGCTTTCTTCAGCTAGTTCGGTGTTTCACGAAGAAGTTTAGTGAAATGTTGTCCAAAATGTCAATTTGTTATCACTTATTTTTCTAAACCTGGCGTTGATATGCTGTAGAAGTATTGTTTAAGACAGAAGTGTCTTTGAGATAACCTACTATATAGTACACTTCTTCACTTTGACTTTCTGTATAAATCGGCCTTTATGAAGGCAGGGTATTTGCGTTTTCTGTTTTCACACTTGTTTTCACCTTCTTTTCACTGTTTAAGTTATTTTAGAATGGGTGTTTTACATTTACTGCAAGTGCGATATATCTGAGGTACACGATTGCATCAAGTCACATTAACGTGCTGTAAAATAAGCAAACCATGTTTATAACAGTGACCTCAGACATTTTTCTTTCTGTTTCCCCAGGGTGTGTGAGGTGGTGTAGAGGAGGGTCACACTATGGCATCCTCCACTCCTGCTCTGACTCTCATCATTTTCCTTATCTGCCTTGGGATCACCTTTGGTCAAAATGCCACAAATACTTCAACAACTTCAGCTGTCGACAACATTTCTACCACAGTGCCCGCACAGACAGCTTCAAGCACTGTCACAACAACACCTGTTGATGTCACTACCTCTTCTGCCACTGTTGCCTTGACAGGCTGCCAGATGGCAGCACCGTGCGAGCCTCTGGAGACTTCGACTTGTCTTGGCACCCCACTCCCCTATGCACAGACCTCTTTGGTGCTAGTCAACGATTCCTCCAACCAGACTGAGGCTCAGATGAGACTGAAGCTGTGGAGCGGCCTGCAAAGTGTGCCGCAGTGCTGGGCTGTGGTTCAGCCGCTGCTGTGCGCGGTGTACATGCCGCCGTGTAATGGCAGCGTCATCGAGCTTCCTTCCAAGGATATGTGTGAGAAGACGAGAGGACCGTGTAGGATTGTGGAGACTGTGCAAGGGTGGCCGGAGTTTCTGAAGTGTGAGGGAGCGCATTTTCAGTCTCAGTGTAATTCTGTAAGTTCAGTTTTGTTTTTATTAGTTGAAAGGTGATTTTGGAAAAAAGGGAAGTAGTTTTAGTGTCACTGTGACTACTATTTATAATCAGATGTCGAATTTTTTTTTATTACCTCCATAATGATTTTGAAAGAAGTTGAAATACTTTCAATTTCACTGAAATTCAGTAGTCTCTTATATGTTTTCTTTAAATGAATTAAATCTATGCTCAAACCAGATAACTTTACATAGTACACACCAGCTTAAAGTTAAGACTAATGTAAGAGTATTCAGATTTGAAGGCCAGTAGTGAAATACAAGGTATTGGTGTAAGAATTTTTGTAAAGAGAAACAGCTTTTAGTTTACATGTACTACAAACTTTTAAACATTTTTGTATTGAACATAAATTGATCTGGGTAGCTAAGGAGGAGATTCTCCCCTCAGCTGTGTTTGTATACAAGCAGTACTAGCAAATGACCTATAGACACTACAATAACCTAGGAGAACAGTTCACACTAGGCAATTTAAGATTGGTTTTGAACTGGCCAATTTCATAAAGGCTAAATCTGTGTTTTGACATTATGGTGATATGAACCCTGTACACACATTGGCAGAAGTGGCTTCCTAAATGCCATATTGAGTATTAATGTGAATTATAATCAACAGTATGGAGGCAAAGGCCACAATGATGAGGAGTTCATGATCTTTGCCCAAAGATGTATACTAGAAGTCCTGAATGTTCAGACTGATTAGACTAACTTGGATTTCAGAGTAATTTTTGCTCTGTCAAATTAATACTCAGAATGACATTTACATATTGAAATAATTAATGAATTATTTTGAAAATGTACATATTATTTTCCACATACATGGTCATTTTGTCACTTTTAATCAATGGTGAGAATGTTAAACATTATGTTTCCTAGCATGATTCAAGTCATGTGAGCGAGACCCAAAAAGTAACAAATGACCCATATTGCCCAGCACAATAAGGCGCACAAACAAAGAAAAGAAACTACCTTCCTAACATACACATAGCTCTGTAGGGATTCATAGGCTGAGCCCCTCAATGTCAAACACTGGGGTTTTGTGTGCATTTTCCACCTCAACGCTCATGAAAGGCTATGGAAATAAAAGCCTTGTGTTGAATGAATCACTCACTATAGGGAGCTTGAATGAATCTCTTCTGCTCTTATATTTGATAATGTAGGTTTATATGTTGAAATGTTTGGCAGGAATTTGTGTACATACGTTAGGTCACTTTTTGATTTAGTATTAAAATAAAATTGGTATTATTAATTGTTTGTGCTGTGTTATTAGTAGTGAGTTAATCATAAAGGTTGAAAGGTATTGAGTAATATATATTGCCTTGGGCATGAGCTGTTTTAAACTTACTGTAAGATGTATGGAAGAAAATTTTAATGACTCTGCAGGGAATCATAAAGATCTACTGATTTGCGTGTGATTCATGAGCATTCGTTTATATTCTATCCAGATTGGAAGTAGAACAAAAGTCAAAGTTCAGACCAATGTTTTGTTAAAAATTCTGTTTTCAGATTTCATGCATATTTGGTAGTCACATTTAAAAGAAGAAAGAGAACTAATAATGAAGATTTTCATAGGAAAATTTTTTCACAAAATTTTTCCTTGCTTTGGTGTGATGGCAGCAAAATTTATTACCTCAAATATTGCTAATAATTATAAAAAATTCCCAACAAATTGATCAGTTTTGTTAATATTCTTCTTTTTCAGAATCCTGTCTCAAACCTCAATTTCAACACCAGCTCCACCTGCCAGGCGCCCCTGGTTGCCACGTCTAACAAGGACAGTTGGTACGAGGGGGTGGATGGGTGTGGCCTACAGTGCCAGAACCCTCTGTTTACTGACGACGAACACAGGCAGGTCCACATCTTCATAGGTGTGGTGGGATCTCTGTGTCTGGTGCTGACTCTCTTTGCTTTGGTAGGTGGGATTTTTTTTTTAATTGGTCTCACCTGACACATACAAGCTAGGCGATTACACTTACTGCATGGCCACATTCACAACCAAAGTTAATCTGTGGATCAGATATGGCTGACACACTTGAAAACTTACCACATAATCCCCGTGGGAAATCTGTTCAGTGTCTGTCAGGGGATTATGTGGCAAGCTGTAAAGTGGGTTGGCTATATTCTATCCACAGATCAACTTGAAGTGAATGTGCCCTTAAGTCAATAAATCGGTCAAAGGCAGTAGCGAACAAAATAACACCCCATTGTGATAAGCAGTGCAAATTTTAAGAAGTAAATGGGATTTACTGGGATTCATTTTAAGTAAATGAGTATCTTGTTATTATATGAAAAATAAGGTAAAAATTTAGTAGTATTTGCAAGCTATGAAAGATGTGTTTAGTTAAGTGCTAAAGAACTAAGACAATTTTCCTTTTTTACACGTTTTCATTGGCACCTGTAGAGGTAAGTATTTCAGTGTTAAAGTGTTTTAATGTTTCTGGTTGCTGTTTGTCGTTGACACATGGCTGAAGGGTGCTGACTATATGAACAGTCTGTTGGTGTGTTGGCAAGAAACTTTTATCTTTCTAAAATATTTACTGATATATGAAGGTCTTTAGATTTATTTGGAAACCTGGACTTTTGGGTGTTGTATTTATGACTTCTGAACCTCCCAGTATAGAGTCGTGTTCTTTCATACAGCTCTTTCATTTTCAGGGTGTTTTTTGAAAGGTCCTCTTTCATCGCTTTTTCCTCTTTATATGTTTGCTGAACTAATTTCAAATATTTTTTTCCTATGAGTCAAATGTCCATATTGATTTGATTTTATTTTCCTCTAAGTCTTAGGCAAACTTTTTAGGATATTTTTTACAGAAAGTAGGATATAGAAAAGTCATAACTTACAGATAACTGTGGTTAAAAAAATCATATCTGTAAACAACAGGCTATTGTTTGCTTCTGCCACAACTTTTGAGTCCAATAACTTCATTTATTGAAGGGTTCAATATAAGTGAAAAGCCTAATTGTTGCCACAACATTTTATCTTTTATCAACACACAGTGCAGAAATAGGTTCGAAAAAAAGTGATGTATCACACTGTCATCTCAACTGAATCATCTAACACTACTTTCTAATTCACAGCTGACATTCATAATTGACTGGAAGAATGCCAACCGCTACCCGGCGCTGATCCTTTTCTTCATCAACGCCTGTTTCTTTGTGGGCAGTATTGGGTGGTTGGCCCAGTTTATACCAGGTGCTAGACAGGATATCGTCTGCAAGGCTGATGGAACCTTAAGAAGCGGGGAGCCAAAGATAGGGTAATGATTCAGTTCATTCCCACTTGTATACCAAATAATAATAATCATTGTGGATTTGATGTTACTTTGAAATTATGGTTTTGCTATTGATGGTCATTATTTAAAAGGCATTTCACATGTTTGATTAAAATTTTTTCCCATTTTCAGGTCAGGAGAAACTGCCTCATGCACTTTCATCTTTATATTCGTCTACTTTTCCATGATGGCTGGGGTCACATGGTTTGTCATCCTGGCATATTGCTGGCGTGTTACCTTCAAGTCTCTGGGCACTGCTCGTGATCTGATAGCAGGAAAGATCGCCTACTTTCATATCTTTGCCTGGTCTTTTCCACTGGTGCTTACTATCATATGTTTAGCTGTCACGGAGGTAGGAATGAAAGAGAAAGACTTGTTGATGTGATATATTTTAATGTGATGATTTAAAACCTCTGTGGATGGCTTGAAATGTCCTTTAAGAAAGTATTCATATATGGTAACACATTTTATCAATTGTGATATAGGTCTGATGGAAGTTTGGCACTCACTTTGATCAAATGGCTGGTCTTTTTAGTAGGTTTTGCACAAACTTCCAATGAAGTATTTGTATTCCATATAATATGTTCTTACAGGTTTATTATAAATGTAAGATATTAAAATGAAGGAAATTTAGTTAGATATGCCATTTATCATCACTGTCACAACCAGCACAATGTCACACCAAACACGATCACATTTTACACAATCCAAGTCACAATTCAAATCACATTGTATGTAATCTTAACCAACACAATCTCTCCTAACACAATTCTCTCCCATTCTTGTCTCAGGTTGATGGAGATTCCCTGAGTGGAATATGTTTTGTTGGCTATATCAACCACTGGGTCAGAGGAGTCTTTGTATTAATGCCAATAGGACTGGTAGTCACTGTGGGTCTGGTGTTTATATGTATGGGTGAGTACTGATGTCTATAGGACTGATGGTTATATGTATGGGTGAGTACTGATGTCTATAGGACTGATGGTTATATGTATGGGTGAGTACTGATGTCTATAGGACTGATGGTTATATGTATGGGTGAGTACTGATGTCTATAGGACTGATGGTTATATGTATGGGTGAGTACTGATGTCTATAGGACTGATGGTTATATGTATGGGTGAGTACTGATGTCTATAGGACTGATGGTTATATGTATGGGTGAGTACTGATGTCTATAGGACTGATGGTTATATGTATGGGTGAGTACTGATGTCTATAGGACTGATGGTTATATGTATGGGTGAGTACTGATGTCTATAGGACTGATGGTTATATGTATGGGTGAGTACTGATGTCTATAGGACTGATGGTTATATGTATGGGTGAGTACTGATGTCTATAGGACTGATGGTCATATGTATGGGTGAGTACTGATGTCTATAGGACTGATGGTTATATGCATGGGTGAGTTGTTGAAAAATAATCCAAAGTTTGCAGATGTATGTAGACTTCATCAAGTTTGTGTTGATTTTTGTGCAAATTCATCATTGAACAGATGGAAAAGGTTTTCTGTGACTTGAACTAGCTCTTATGTTTTACAACAAATTATTGATGGAAAAGTTTTTTTTTCTTTGCATGTTTGCTTTTGATAAGTCTTTTTACTCCAGTTTGAAATGTGTAAATATTTGCATTTAGTAAATAGAACTGGACCAGGTGTAAAATTATCCATTGGGTGAGCATTTTATGTTGCAGAAAATGATTAAAAATAAAATTTACCTTTTGTAAAAAAAATGTTTAAAAAAAAAATGAAAAGGGAGCAAAGAGGATATGGTTTTAGACTAGTCATTTGTATGTAAACAGAGTTTTGAAAAAGTTATAATTGTATTATTTCAGGCCTGGCCACACTGTGCAAACTCCGTAAAGAAAGTCCCGGAGTGGTCAGCAATAAAGCTACAGCCAAAATCATGGAAACTATATTTAGATTAGGTGAGATTCAGTGTAAGCTGAAACTAGGCATAGACTAGTGTTTTAGACCCCATTCCCGGAGATTAGATCGATCCAACTAGATCGACCTAACTCCCTGGGGGTTCACGCTAAATAGCTGTCAGCCAAGCGGGCACGACAGTTAATTACCCCCTTACAGCTTGTAGAAGGCAGGACAGACATTTAAGCTGGATTATCTGACAGTAATCTAGTGAGACTCCCCACGGGGATAGATCAATCTAAAATCTATGGGAATGCGCCCTGAGATCTTTGCTTAATGCCTAAGATAATTTGGTGTAAAAAAATTAATATTTTGGCACTGCGTCATATGTTCCCTGATGGTGGTAACAAAAGTTATTGCCTCTTGTTTCTTATATATTAGAATGTTATCTGTTTATTTATTTATTTGAAAATCCTGTCCTATTAAAATGCAGCATTCCTTTGAGGAAAATTCCCAAAGGATGTCTTCTTAAATTTGGGAAAGATTTGGAATTCTTTTCTCACTATTTCCAGGTGTATTTGCGGTGCTTTCCATAGTCTTCTCATTCATCACATTGATAGTACACATCTATATGTTTACTTGGGAGTCAACCTGGTATGAGGCCTTCAAGGAATATACAGTGTAAGTTAACAAATATGCCTAGAAAATTAAAAAAAAAACTATGAGGTGTTTTCTTGAATGTTCATTTGAAATAAAGGTCTCAGAAGGTGAAAACTAAGAAAGCAAAAGTGAACTGTGTAGGCATAAGATGAACCTGAACCTATTCAGCAGGAAGCTTTCAAGAAATGTACAAATTTGAAAGCCATAGTGCACAGCTTGGGTATCATAAACTACAGGAAATAATGGAATTTTAGAGAAAGGCAATTCAATATTTGTGTGTGTGCCAGACGTGTGTGTGTGTGTGTGTGTGTGTGTGTGTGTGTGTGTGTGAGAGAGAGAGAGAGAGAGAGAGAGAGAGAGAGAGAGAGATGTCACTCATATCCAATCATTGTCTCACAGGTGTAAAGCCACATCAGAACTGACAGGGGATAAGACGCAGTGTGAGCTGACCAGTCGTCCCAGTCTGGCCGCGGTACAGATCCACATCTTTGCCTACTTTGGTGCTGGTATAGCCATGAGTTCCTGGGTCTGGAATAAAGCCACCCTGGATGCTTGGAAGAGGTTCTTTAGAAGGTAAGAGCTATGGGTCTGGAATAAAGCCACCCTGGATGCTTGGAAGAGGTTCTTTAGAAGGTAAGAGCTATGGGTGTATAAAGCCACCCTGGGCCCCATAACTCGAAAGCATCTCGCATTGCAACCGAGGGTAAACGTCTTGATTTCATAACTTGTCCATACACGTCCCCCTCAATGTGATATCGCTATTTGCAATGCTTTCTATGTTACGGAGCCCTGGATGCTTGGAAGAGGTTCTTTAGAAGGTAAAAACTTAAATCATGAGAACTTGTGTAGAAGCATCAACCAATGGATTTTATATCATAAATGCAAATGATATAATGTACATCACTATAATGATCATCCATTTCAAGTTAAAAGATAGATTTAAAGAGTATAAGAAAATATAACTTTCATGACTGATTTTTTTGGCAGATGAAGCAGTCTGACTGACCTCATTTATTAATAAATAGTTGTCTCATATTAAAATGTTTTTCATTCATAAAAAAGTAATAAGATGTGCATCATAACATTACAGGGTATTTCGTATTGCTGACAACAAGCCAGTCAAGTTAAAGAAACACAAGATGATAGCTCAGGCGTTTGCTAAGAGGAGGGATGTCAACAATGGGCGCATGTCCGTAAGCTTCTGCAGTACCCATGATGATCCGTTGGGTGAGTGTACACACGTGTAGCACGTACTCCTTTGCATGCACTGCACATTCATAATGATAAAATGTGACAAATATGCTTGAGTGAACTGGCATGTTGTTCAAGAATTTAAAAGAAAAAAGTTTCAGATATCTCTATTTCTTGCACAAATTTTAAATGCTTTAAACTTCAAGTTGTGAAATACAAACTGACACAAGGTCCTCCTCATACACATTTCATA
This sequence comes from Lingula anatina, assembly GCF_001039355.2. The sequence goes on along the minus strand of NW_019775383.1, from coordinate 163,097 downwards.
TCAGATATGAAATTCTGCTTTGACATAAATTGGCACACCATGTATGAGGTAAAACTTTATTATGTCAGCAGTGATACAGATTTCTCCTTTCTGTATTGTGTAGAACAGTTTCATTAGCTATGTTATTATAATTGTCATACCTGTCACAACCTCATTCCCTGATGAAATCTGACTGCAAGCAGATGAAATATTGGATGGTAAGATCAAACTAATATAAATAGCTATAGACAAAAGAATCTTCACAAGTCCTTTCTGTATATATTACCTGATGAAAAAATGACTTGACAAGGGTATCTCCTTGACAACAACAGCAGTATCTCCATGACAACAACGGCAATATCTCCTTGACAGCAGTATCTCCTTGACAACAATATTACCTTGACAGTAATAATACATAAAGTTCCCATTCTACATATGTATTAAAAATTCACACTCATATACATTCCAGGTATGAAGTTTGACTTGAACAGTGTCACGTCAGCTGACATGTCGTCACAGTGGGTCCAAGCCATGCCTAACTTGGTGCGTCGCAGGGGAGGGATGATCCACCCCACAGCAGGTACCCTTCGCAGGTACTCAGACTCAGGTATGTACTGCCAGTTTAGGAGTTTTAAGGATATTGCTTTTAAGCCTGAAATTCCTCACAGAACGTAAGTTGTATAATTCAGCTTGAGTGGAAAGGCATTGGTATAAACCCTGAAGTCCATGGAGCACGTTCCAAGCAGCTATGCAAATTTATGATTCAGAATTTTAAAAAATTAAAATTTTGAAATAAAGTGGGTTGTTCCGTGAACTGAAAATTAATGCTGAAAAAGTATTATTCACTGACTTTGAAATCTTAAAAAAAAATAGTAATAATAATAGGAATAAAAAATTGTTTGACCATGAAAATGTCAAATTCTTCAATGATTTTACCACCAGATCTCACTATTATTCCAGACATTCAGTCTATAGCATCTAGGAGATTGTCAATAGACTCCCAAGTCAGTGTACAAAGAGACAAAGAAGAAACCAAGAAAAAGAAGAAAAAGCGCGGAAGAAAAAACAGAATAGCGCCAGTGGCTCTTCCTCCCAGTTCGCGCCGCGGGAGTGACAGCCAGACCTGGGTTGGTAAGGGGCAACACCAGGAGGCGAGACGCGCCAGCGATACCTCCGTCATCACCAACGCCTCCGCCCACAGTATTAAAGTCTCTATGGAAAAACTGGCTAGTTCCATAGAGAGTCTCCACATGATGTTGTGTGCTACCAAAGGGGAGGGACTGGGAAGAGGGAGGGATAGTTTCAAGAGGGAGGGACCCCTTGGGAGTGGAGGGAAAAAAGGGACCAAAAAAGAAATTTTGGGGGGACCAAGGACTCAGCCCCCTCCTGTGCCCCTAGCTACCTATTCTCTTTTCACAGCCAGTGCCTACGTCCCACAGACGGTGGAAATGGTCGATCTCGATGGCTCAGAGAATTACGAGTTGGATATAGAAGAAGCAGTGGCGCCACCTGTCCAGCAACAAACACCAACCAAACAGGAGCGTGCCACACCCATGTCAGCAGCGTCCAAGAGGAGTGGTCGAGATAGTGGGCGCCACAGTCAGGTCCCAAGCGGTCACTCTTATCCTACCGATGTCGTTGTCCATGTTGACAGTCGAACTGATGACGAGAGAGATGAAGGACTGGAGTCATCCTCTTAGCTTAGCAAGGAAAGGCATGATGTGATTCTTGATCTGGGATTAAAACTTATAAGCTTGAGATCAATTTTGGGTGATTGATCATGGCATGACTGAGGACAGTTATTTTGACTAGCAAATGATGTGCCTTTGGAGGAATAAACATAATGGAAAGCAATAATTGAAAAGCAGAGAGGTTGACAGTCTTGTGACAAAAATGCTGAATTCCCAATGTTTACCTGACAGCAAAGCAATATGTCTCAGCAGTGAAAAGAAATATATACCAATAGGACTGACTTCTACAGTGGGTATATTGCAATACAGTAGTGTTTAATGTTAAGGTTTTGTCCTTACAATAAGTGTTTGTAGTTCATTTGGTGGAACTGTTACTGTGTTCTGGATTCTTAGCTCCAGTTACAGCATATTAGCAGCATTCATCGTAACTGTGTCATTAATATCTGTCACAGTCTCCTCATTATTGATGACCTTGACCCAATTATTGATGTGTGTCAAGGTGACCTCGTGATTAATTTGTTGTCCCAGTTACAAATATATGCCAATGGTGTCCTCATGGTGTCAATGTGACCTGGTCAGCAGATTTGTGTCTCTGACATAGGTTTATCAGGGGCGGATTTAGGCCGTCTTCTGGGTCTTCCGGAAGACGGTCAGATTTTCAAGTTTACATTGACGGGTATCCATTTTTTCCTGTTGGAGGATGAATCAACAAAGATATTTTGGAAGACTGTCAGTAAATAGCTCTGGATCCGCCCCTGTTTATATCACTAGAATCTAGTAAAATTCAGCACATTTTACTGTCACAAAAATACATTGATTTAGCAGTGGTACAGAAGCGTCTTAGATCCATATAATATTTATTATAAAATTTTTTAAAACTAAATACTGCGTGCATATTCTTTGTAGGGGCCAGTTATGTTTGTTGCTACCACTTGTATGCGTTTTAGATCTGGAAGTGCCTTGCCATATGTGCCTCAGAATACTCCTTTAATTAATACTTGATATGAAAATACTTGAACTATTATTAGTATTATTATTATTTTACAGCTATGATTGAATACTCACAACTTAATTCATGATGGTGCATTAGACCTTGACATTAATAAATGACCTTGACATAACAGAATGGTGACCTTGACCAATATTGGTGATCTCGCAACTTGCCATGACAGACTCAGTTGTATTTTCATATTGTTGTACAGTTGTCATACTCTCTTTACGTGACACCTTTGAAATATATGAAATCATTACTAGTTAGCATTAACTGATTTAATTTTGTAGCATTTTAGATAGCTAGCAGAATAGTTTAGATTTTTAAATTTTATACATGCAAATGCAGAAATAGGTATTTTTTAGTTAGCGTAAGTGCTCTACTGTGTGGGGTTATATTTTTGTTTGGAGAATGCCACTTTATATTGACCATTCTTAGTTATGGATATTTCTGTACCATTTGTTTCTGTGTTACTCAAAAGATAAAATGAAGTTTGTTTGTAAATCTGGGTAGTGATATATGTTGAAGGAAGCCCAAACAAGAGAATGACCATGACTTTAAGGACATCATCTCAGATACAAAAGATTGGTTTAAACTAGCTTTCAGCAGTAACTTCTTAGAGTGCTGTGTAAATACTCAAAAAAATTGGTGCATACTTACTGCTTCCATGACTCAATATTTTACAATTTTTTTATAAGTTATTATAATTAGTATTTATGTAATTTTTTTGCAAATGTTCACAGTACAAGGCATATGGAAGTTTTATTTTTCTTTTAGTTCTTTGAACTAAATGCTTTGTATTAATTTTTTAATCATTTAAGGGTCCCAAGTTAAATGGTTTTGTTTATTACCATGTGTTCCAGTTAAATGATTTTGGATCAAAAACCTGAATAATACTCAGCTGGTTTATGTCATGGTGACACAAAGAATTTACTCTGAAAAATACTCATTTTTCATTTAAAGTTACTAGTAGTAGTAGTAGTATTAGTAGTAGTAGTAGTAGTAGTAGTAGTAGTAGTAGTAGAATATTGCACTTGCTTATTTAGTGCATTTTAATGTAGGTTTTACCAAGAATTCCTGGTGTTATTCATATAAGCATGTGTATGAATATGTGCAGTGGATATTTTAAATATCCTTACTTGAAATTTTTATATAGGTATATTATTGATGATCTTCAAACATACTATAGATGACCTTGACCCATCTAAGGTATGACCTTGACCCAATTTGGTGGTATTTTTCTTGTTTATTAATGGTATGCAAAACAGAGCCTGAATATTTCTACTTTTAAATCATTCAGTACTTATTGATCCCCATAGATACCATGGAGAATGTTCTTGATAAAGTGGGGGTGATGACAGTAGCAAGTTGGTAATACAGAATTTGACAAATTTGCTCTTATGTTCTTGAAATATTTCAAAGAAGCATTTAAGATGTAGCCTGTCATGATAAATAGTGATTTTTTTGGGAATTTATTTTTAAATGCGGCTTTTGACAGATACTAGAATCTCTTAACCGTGGAATCTCAACTCCCCCTCCCCTCCCCTCAGTTGTGCAATATGCTTCACTTTAACAGTTACATATTATATGTAACAGACTTGGTTTTTCTTTGAATTTGTGCTGTTGTAAGTTATATATTATATATACTATAATGCTTTATATTGTTTTTCTTTGTCATATCGTCCAGTTGGAATGTAAGTTTTATTAAGCACTATTATGGGTCTAAGGTTAGAAAGCTTGCATGTTATATAGGATGTTTTTTGGCTCGATTATTTCTAACAGGAAAAATTATCAATTGAATCAAATGATTGAGCCATTACTGTAAAAAATACTGTCTCTCATTCTTGAATCCCTCTTGATTATTACCAATAGTCACCAGTTATTAGAGTTCAAGATTCTAATGTATTAGAGTTAAAGATTGTTATGTTTTGTGAATTGTTTGACATATGAGAATGGTCTTCTGTATTTATCTGGAAATCCAGAGATTATTTTGGTGCATTTGTGCCCCACTTTCCTCTTTAATTTGGGAAGTTTTGAAAAGGAAGGTGCTTGCCATGTGAGGTTTAAAAAGGTCAAGTCTGCTTTGTGGCAATATTTTCTTTGAAATAAGCACAGGAATTAAAATTGAGGAAGTTATAAACGGAAGTAAAAATTACTGACTTCAAAAGAAATTGAAATGTCCAATGATATTGGATATTGTAAGAAAATATCACAGCATTTTAAAACAGTAGTGTACTAGCACAAGTTATTTTGTCTGTTACAAGTTCAATAGTAAACATGTTAATGAGTAGATTTTTCTTATCAGTAAAAACAATTTGCATATCATATCTGATATTTATCTATCTTTATTTTCAAATTTCAAGAGTTTCATATAAGTAGTAGTAAAATGAAAATAAAATAAATATTAGATCAAACGATATTGTATTGTATTGTTTCTGCTTTTGAAAAGGTCATCTTAAAATTTCTAGTGGGAATTATTTGGGGTGCCAGTCATTTAACATTCTTGAACATATTTTTAGATATTAAAATTTTTCAATCGTATATCTATGATGATTCTAGGACAATTCCACCCCAGGAAAGTCCCCCAAGAAATATATATTCGTATACAAATATAAAGTAGTAGTACTGTAAAAACTATAAAGTTCAAAACATTCCATCCATTTTATTAATATTTTAATGTGATAATACGCCTTCACCATGAAACAAATTATTTTATAAATTCCTTTTCACTGAGTACAAGTACAGAAAGTTTTATTAAATATCTAATCAAAGTATAACCACCTATCCTTCGGGTAAAGGTGATGTAAAAAGATGAACAGGTAAACAAATAGTTTGTGAATATTTTCAGTGTGGTGGGTAGTGGTAAAAAAAATTCAAAGTGACAAATAATCAAAGGGATACCTGGATAAGCGAGATCTGTTTACCCCACCTCAACCTAGAGATACACGTTGAGTCAAGACTTACTCAATCAAGGGGGAATGATAAAGCCATTAAAAGTAAAACAATTCATCAAAAGGTTACCTGGATGAGTGAGATCGTCCGCTTACCCCACCTTTACCTGAAGATATAGTTTGATCAGATTTTTAATAAAATGCTCTGCGCTTCTTTCCCTAAAATTTTCTGTACTTGTTCTCCACGAAAATCAGGGGCGGATTTAGGGCGTCTTCTGGGTCTTCCGGAAGACGGTCAGATTTTAAAGTTTACATTGACAGGTATCTAATTATTTCTGTCGGAAGACGGTCAAAAATGGAGGATGGATCAACAAAGATAATTTGGAAGACTGTCAGGAAATAACTCTGGGTCCGCCCCTGAAAATAATTTGTTTAATGAAATAAATATTATCTATCCTCGAGTTGCATCATCCCACTAGGAAATATTAAGAAAATGGAAGAAAAAAATTTGAACTTTCTACTCTTTACTTTATATTTGTTTATAAATATATATATTTGCTCGGGAGGAATCGTCCAGGGGGGGGGGGTTGTGCGGGAGGGAGGATTATATAAAAGCACTGTGCTATATGACAAGCTTTCTCTGGCAAAAAGGTTGAAGCCTTCCAACAGATCTCATTAAGGCTTTCAGTAATCTTCTAGAGGTGTGCTTAGTCATCATAGTGTTATCAGTGGCAAGGCATCAGCAACAGTGGAAGGGGCTTCTGCATGATTGCTCAGGTACACCTTTCTTATGCGCTGTTTTTTATTGGATTACCATGCATGTAAACATTATTGTTCGCCCACAGCTGTGGGGGATTCCCTCATGTACCCCTCCTCTTAATGATTGGATAGCCTTTGTTGTCATTTACGGTAGAACGGGTTTTGATCCTTCGAGGAAGGTAAGGCTTTTTAAACTTATTTAGGTACAATCTACTCCCGAGTAAATAAAGTGCAGCATTTTTGTACTCAACACTAATATTTTGTTTTGTGAAAGCCTGTATTTGTTAGTTCAATTACTCCCGTTCTACTTAATTTTTTTCGACCAATATATTTCTGCTACCGTACATACAAATAAGCAAGGAAGTAGCATCCCTCGAGAAATTGTATGTTTTTTTTTAAGACGATGCACGGATTGTTTATAATACTTCCTTCTCTCCTCTCCCATCTGGATGCAGAGAACGACAGTGACATGAGGTACCAGGGAGCCCCTACCCCAAAAAAAAAATCAATTCCCAATTTGTCCTGACATCTTTAACATTTTTCGAACAACCTCGTTCACCAATGCATACATGACAAAGTTTCAAGGGCAGAAATATGCTATGCAGATTTCGCGGCTTTTTTCTTCTTTTGCTCCAAGCCTAGAATGTATATGTATACGAGCATATTTATTTTTAAAAAAATCTTTGTTGAAGAAGTGTCTTAAACATAATAATTTCTTTCGTAAAAGATAAAAAAATTAAAGTGAGAAATGTTTATATCAAACCTCTCTCTCCCATTGCTGAGCCGCTTTAAGTTAATCGAGGTGCATATTTTACTAATAAAGAATACTGTATTAATACAGAACACTGGATACAAGAGTCGGCAAAGGCGAAAAGAAAGTGACGTTACAAAATATGCATCTATTTATGGCATCTACATATCAAAATTTATTTACTCAAAATAATTTATATTGTCACACAATTGTTACAAATATCCACACAGTTTTTTCGATCTGATCTACAATACGTAAGCCATAAGTGCATGTTACAAAACAGTTCAAAAACCAAAAACCTCAGCCACATAATTTCAGTCATCTCGTCTTCATCAGCTTGCTCAAGTGGTTTATTCACATCAAAAATTGCGTCGGAAAGACGATTCCAGAACAGACAGTGTCCGTCTGGGTTCTCAGTCCACTTTATATACCCTCAACAGTTTAAAATCAAATCCAATCAGCTACATGAGTTCAGTCGTGTCATCTTTCTCGGGTTGCACAAGTATATTATTCTCATCAAAGATGGCGTTGGAGAGGCGTTTCCAGAACAAACGTTGTCCATCGGGGTCCTCAGTCCACTTTATATACCCTCTAGCTCTAATGTACTTTCGCAGCGATTTCGTCATAGCATCAAATGGCACAGGTTGAAACATAACCGGGATTACTGATTGATAACCACGAGCAAGAGACATCTGAAACTCAAACTCACACCAAGGATTGAGCACGTAGCTCTCAGACAGAACAAGCACTGTTTTTCTGCTGTTTTCCACGGCCTCTACGATGGCCTCGGAAAGGGAAGCGCCACCAATGAAATTTCTTTGATCTATGATAACATCAAGTTGATCCTCGTCTTCTAGATGACGCAACAGCTTGTGCGTTACATAGTAATAATCGTTGTCGTCATAGGAGGCGTACACGTGACCAGGTGTTGCAGTAATGACACCTCTCTTTCGAAAATGGCGGCGAAGAAGGAAGAAGTGGTATCTATAAGATAGGGAGAAAAATCAAAAACTTAATCGGTAATCATTACAAATATTTTACTGCAATGTTGCACTAAATGACACAGAAACACTTTTTTACCCAACCAAACTACTGGGATTCACATTTCTAATGCAGTCCAACTCCAATATCGACAAGGCTATCTATGTATTCTGTGGAAAGAAAGTTTGGCATGGTAAAAGATACACTGAGAATAAAATTGGAGTCATTTGACTCTCTAGTCAGAGTCCAGCAGCCCTCGACCCTCATGGAGTTAATTTGACTCCTATATAAGGGTCAAATTACCACACTACCAGAGATTTAGACTCTCTTATCAGAGTTAATCACCCCCTGGCTCTCATGGAGTCAATCTGACTGTAAAATCAGAGTCAAATTATCGGGGGCCAGTGTCTGGCTGACCCTTTTCATCGACTCTTTTCGCTCGCTGGACAGAAAGCTTCGTTTCATTACTTGTGATGGCAGTGTGCAGACGGCGTGGAGAGAACAGTTTTCAGCATCCTTTGTCAGTATAAACATTACTTTATTGGTCATAGTTGGTTCTATGCATGAACAAATGGTTTTCTGTGTGTTTCTTAATTTTTAATTTCTTAATTTTTACTGGCCCGGGCTTTCAGTTGCCACACCCTTTATGTGATATGTTGGTATACAGGTCAGCAGGTTTTGTTTCCAGGTTGTAGGTTTGACCCACCAATGCATGTCAGTGGAGAGGTATGCTCACTATTGGTTTATTTTTTCATCTTTAGATATGAGTTAAAATATCTCCCAAAGTTTACGATTTTGAAGGAATTAGTTTGTTTACTCTCTAGTATGGTCACACGGTTTCCTAATCCAACATCCAACAAACATGTCATGCTGTTTATTACCAGATTTACGAACTGTTTGTTATTGCTACGTGGGATCCACTTCTGACCGCATGGCCTAGTGGTTAGGGTGTCCGCCTCTGGAGCGGGAGGACGCGGGTTCGAACCCGTCCGGGGACAACAGTCTGAAATGAACGATACTTGCTCTCACTCCACTTGTCGCTATTGTAGTTGTTTTTGTTCATGACGTATCAAGGAGTCAAAAATTCCTTAATATGGGGTCATGGTGACTCTTTTGTAGAGATAAATCAAGGGATGAAGGGATGTGTGAATGGAGTTCATTGTGACCCTCCTGTGGGGTGTGGGGTGGCATTTCTCCATCGGAGTCAACTTGACTCCAATTGGGAGTTATTTTAGGCACCACTGCTGGACTCCAAGTTTGGAGTCACTTGGACTCCGATTTTATTCTCAGTGTCATGTTGATATTCGATTGTCGCTAAGGTCCAGCGCGGATACAAGATAGCCAAAAAAGTCTTTTGGTATTGTGCTGATTTTGTTCACTGATAAATCGAGGATTTCCAAATGTGGGAGTTGTATTGGATGTAGACCACCTTTAGCAATTGATAAGTAGTTTTCAAAGGATGACCTTCTCTGTATTTGATTTTAATTATTAATATTTATACTCATTTTAATACTATATTTTCCAGATTCTTTCACTATACTTAGTATATGTTGCAAAGAGAGCACAATGAACCCTAGGTACTATATATAATTACAGTTTTCCTGTGTTAAATTATTTTTGTGCGCATTTTTGCTACATATTTAATCAATATAAAAATTAAACTTTTCTACATACACTCACAAGTTAACTCACTTGATATGCCAACGGTAAATGTAAGCTACTATAAGACCACAGACCGCAGCAGATATGACACCGAGAGATGCTCCCAAGGAAAGCCACAGGTTTGATGAAATGATCGTATGTGGAGAACTGTCGCATTCCCTCTCAAGTCTACTCAGGCTGCTCTCTAAGCTTGTTTTAGATCCATTCATGTAGCAAGTGGAGTCGTTGGAGAATATTGTCGTCATGTTAGAATGGATAATCAAATGGAGGAATCCTATCCCGTCGCAAACGTTGCAGTCCATGGGATTGTTGCTCATGTTCAAAGTTACATCCAAACTACTGGCATTCATCTTCATAATGTAGTCTAACTGCGATATTGCCAAGGCGGTTAGTTGATTAGTGCTTATATCTATGTATTCTATGGAAAGTAAGTTTGTCATGGTAAAAGATAATGTTGATATTCGATTGTCTCTGAGGTCCAGCTGTTTTAAGGATACAAGATAGCCAAAAAAGTCTTTTGGTATTGTGCTGATTTTGTTTACTGATAAATCGAGGATTTCTAAGTGTGGGAGTTGTATGGGATGTAGACCACCTTCAGCAATCAAAGGACCTAAATTGTTTTCTTTCAGATACAAGTAAATCAGTGAGATGAAATTTTCAAAAAATGGTTTTGGAAGGAAGTTAACACCATTATAAGATAAATCCAGAAACTCTAGCCGATCTAAGCCATAAAGTAAGGCACAAAAAGTTTTTAAATTCACGTCCTCTATTCTGAGATATCTGAGCTTGTTTGGAAAGAAATAAACGGACCCCTTAAAAGTATCACATGGTAAATAATCATTCCTGTCTGTGGCCCACCAGCTTATAGACACATATTCTAAATTTTCAGGCAGGTTTATTTTCAAAATTGGGAGCTCTAACCGAAAATTATGTGGAGCACTTCGATTTGTTTGGGGGGTTGGGCTTACATACGAGTATTTAGCTGGTTCTAAAGGAAGCTTTGGACGGCCATACCAAAAAGATTTTGATGGAATATCTTGAGGTGTCACCAAACTCGTGCGATAAATATTGTTGTCCACTCTAAAAAGTGTTAGGTTTGTATTTATCATTAGATCACGAAATATTTTATCGAAACCAATTTCCTGTATTCCATTTTCCAAACCAAATAAAAGGTTGTTGCCAGACAAATCTACATATTCTAAATGAGGCAGAAACTTAAAATTTTGAAGGTCAATCGCTTCTATTCTATTGCGTATTAATTCCAATGTCTTAAGTGATGTGTGTTTCAAACACTGAAAAGTATTAGCAGACACAATCCACTGTGGAACATTTGGTTTCCAATTTCGCCATCCGAATATGTGGTACATGTGAAGAACTTCAATTGACGTATTGTTCAGGTCACATATGAACTTCTCGGCCTCTGTGACTGACATAAAGTTGGCATATTCTATGTCCAATACTTTCAGATGTGGAAATGAAGACAATGTGCCATATTCTACGGTGTCCAGTCCACAGCTAATGAAAGCTAATCGTTCGATAGGACAGTTTTTCAACATGGCAAAAGTGTGCTTTCTTATGTTTGTTACAGATCCAACTCCATGAAACCCGACTGTTTTCAGTGAAGTAAGATTGTTGTATCCGCGACCAAATGGTGTATCTCCATCTGTTAGACTTGGAAAGGTCACCTGTTGCAATTTATGTAAAGGAGCTAAGGTTTGGTCTAAATAGCCTTGTTGAATCTGTGCACTGCTGCTCATTCTTCCGAACATCAGAATTTTTAACGAGATTAAATCACGAAACAAGTTCGTGGGGAATGCTTCATAATCGAAGTGCATGTCCGGATGCAGTGGAGACAAATCTAAGAGTTCCAAATTCCATAAACCTGCAAAACTATCCTCGTGAAAGTGTTTTATGTTGTTCCCTCCGACATACAGTGCTTTCAGACCCTCCAGTTGGCTAAATGCGTGTGGTGGTATCTCAGACAGACCGGTGTAACGTAGATCCAGTACAGTTGTATTAAGTGGTATAGGTATCTCCAGAGGAAGGGCACGGAGTCGGCTGTAAGAGCAGTTGACTATCTCCTGTGACAAGGACGTAAAATCACAGTGACATGGCGCCGGGCACCTCTGAGCCTTGAAACCTCCACTACTAACGATGAAATTCACCAAACACCACAGATACAGAATAAAGTAACCTTTTCCTGGCATCGTGGACGTTTCGGTTATCGGGATTCTGGGCTACCTTTTTGCGAGTAAGGATCGAATGATTCACATACAAAAAAATTTACTAAACAGCCACTCATGCAGTCATATTCTATAACTCCCAATGAAACTCTCCTCTTAAGATAGGGCCAAATTATGGCGACGGGCTTTTTTTATAGGCATTTATATATTTATGGACTACATAAACATTTATCTAAGCTTACACATTGTATTACTCTTCTACTTTGGTTGTGAATTTGACGAGGATTATACACGAACAATTAACTAAATGTAGTACTTTCTCTGGGTCTTTTATCCAATATGTTTTTCTTCCTGGTTTTGAAGAGATCGGTTGACATTTTTAAAAGAAAATTCAATATGTTTATACATGTACAGACTTATTAAAAGCGTTTAGCGTGTAGAATCAATACCGTGTTTCCATTGCGCTCCTTTATGTTCACAACCACAAGTCACGATCTCACGCGTATGGAACACCGTGCCCCTTTAATACCTTGCGAAATGACGTTTTTTAACATTTGCTGAAACCAGAACGCATTGATGAAAATGAAGAATGTGAGAAAAAAAAAGATAAGGAAACCTTAGAACAAAGAAAGTGCGATTACACCCACCGCAAGAGATTTTTGACGTGTTCTCCACCCTTCCCCCCAAGTTCATCAGGAAGCTTTTTTTTCTATATACTTCTACATATTAAAATTTATGTAAATCAAATAACTTATGCTCTCACACAACTGTACCAGACCCTCTCCCTCAACACCTGAGTGTGTACAATTCTTTTGTTTGCCAACAGCTGTGGGGAATTCCCTCTTCATCCACCGAACTTTTTGATTGGACAGTCTATGTTGAGGTGAAACAACGTAAGTGTATTGTCTCTTGAATGAAGGCAAAATCATTTAGTGTAGGGATATTTTCTACTATATTTTTTTACGAATTTTAATTCGTTAAAATGTTCTATTTATTTCTCATCAAATACGAAATACAGTATTGGTAACCCGGAAAAACACATATTACAATCGATGTAAGGTAGCTTTTGTTTAGTCTAAATAACCTTTTTGCATCTGTGTTGCGTTAAATCATGGAATAAGTTCACGGGGAACGTTTCATTATCAAAATGTGTGTCCGGATGAAGTGGAGACAATTCCATGTGTTTCAAAGTCCATAAACCTCCAAAGCTATCCTCATGAAAGTGTTTTATGTTGTTGAATCCTGCATATACTGCTTTCAGATTTCAAATATAGTGCCTTCTCTTGGTAATAACATCCCCAATATGTTTTTCTTCCTGCTTTTGGTACAGAAACATTTCTTAAAAGAAAAATAAAGAGGTCTGTACAGGCTTTAGCGGATAGCCCGTAGAATTAACCCCGTGTTTTTCTTGCGCTCTTTTCTGTGCACTTGTACCACAAGTCGGAACCCCTGGAGTATGGAACACCACGCCTCCTTATTATCTGCGCAATGATGTGCGTTTCAAACACCGAAAAAGGTGGAGAATTCGCCAATAATCTGAAAAATGTTATACCTCTTAAGCTTTAATTGTCCAATTTTAATTTTACTCGCAATTAGTACAAGGGCAAGTGGTTTTTAAGGATTAATACTCAGCAGATGCAAAACCACTTTTAACTTTATAAAAAATGTAAAATATTGAGTCATGGTAGCAGTATGCACCAATTTTTTTTTTTAGTATTTACACAGCATTCAAAGAAGTGGAATTTCTCTGAATTTGTGCATTTTGTATGTGATATGTTTATTATATATACTATAATGCTTTGTATTGTTTTTCTGTGCCATATCATCCATTTCGAATGAATGTTAGTTTTTTGAAGCATTATTATTGGTCTAAGGTGAGAAATCTTGTATGTTATATAGGATTTTTTTGGCTCGATTATTTCAAACCAGGAAAAATTATCAATCAAATGATAAAACCATTACTATAAAAAATACTGTCTCTCATTCTTGAAGCCCTCTTGATCATTACCAATAGTCACCAGTTATTGGAGTTTAAGATTATAATGTATTAGAATTAGATTCTAATGTATTATGAACTGTTTGCCATTTGAGCATGGTCTTCTTTATTTATCTGGAAATTCAGAGATTCAGAGATTTTCTTGCTGCATTTATGCCCCAATTTGTGAAGTTTTGAAAAGGAAGATGATTGCCGTTTGAGGATTTCCATGTGAGGATTAAAAATAAAAAAATGTCAAGTCTGCTTCGTGGCAGCATTTTCTTTGAAATAAACACAGACATTAAAATTGAAAGTAAAAATTACTGAGCTCAAAAAAAAAAAAAAAAAAAAAAAAAAAATTCAAATTTCCAATGAAATTTGATATTGTAAGAAACTGTCACAGCATTTTAAAACAGTAGTGTACTAGCAAAAGTTATTTTGTCTGTTACAAGTTCAATAGCAAACATATGGGATGTTAATGAGTAGATTTTTTCTTATCAGTAAAAACAATTTGCATATCATATCTCATATTTCATCTATCTTTATTTTCAAATTTCAGGAGTTTCATACAAGTAGAATAAGTATGAAATGAAAATAAAATATATATATATATATATATATATATATATATTAGATCAAATAGTAGTATGTTTCTGTTTTAGAAAAGGTCATCTTAAAATTTCAAGTGGGAATTATTTGGGGTGTCAGTCATATAACTATCTTGACCATATTTTTATATTTTAATCACACATCTATGATATATCTCATTGCACTATTTTATAAATAATGAACAGTAATGTTTTAAAAATTCTAAAATATAGAATTAAATTATTTTCATTTGACATGTCGAACAATTTTATGATATTAATTGGTGAAAGGAACCACAAAATTTGCACATAATTTTGGTTTTGCATTTCATGACCTTTTCATTCTTTAACCTTGTAAGGCTACAGTAACTTTTTTCCAAGGAAATAGATAAATATAGGCCATGCCACAGAGAAAACAAAGTATCCATAAAAATATGTATAACAGATTGCAGATATTCTTAAATAATCCTAGGAAGAAATCTTCGACTAGTAAAAGGAGGTTTCACCTAACACCTCAAATTGTCTTTAATCTTAAGTAACCATCATAATAACATAAGATGGTTCAGATGATATTCATGTAACTCAACCTCTTAGAGTAATGCCAACTTGAAATTGAACTTCCAACTTGAACAAATGTGGCATTTGGACAGAAAAGTTTTGCAGATAGAACTGGACAAGATTCACTAATAGGCACATTCTCTGTAAAGAAAAAACGTGTGACGTTTCTGTTCAAAACCAACACCTAAAGCTGATGAAATATGCAAAACTATACTACCTTTTATGTTTGAAATACGTTTACCAACTCAAAATCTTTTCAGGAGAAAAATAACATGGATTGATCATCATCAATCATTTCCATATGGTGACAATGACACAGAAACCACTGACAAAACTAGGTTAAGATGACCCAAAAATAAAAAATAGGTGAACATGACCCAGTTTTTAGCATCAATCCACCAATCACGGTTTGTTTAGCATCACCATGCACATGAAGTCCTCATAACTAATTTGAATATTTCCAGTTCCAGTAGTGTCCCTGGCCCTGAAGTTGTCTGTCAGAGATCTGAGGAGGACACATGATTGGATGAAATTGTCCAAGGTCAAGGCCCTTCGTGCATGGACGTCATATTTGGTGACGATTAATTGAGCGAACTGTGGCGATAAACGAAATCCCATTTCAGTGAATGCTGCAATAAGATAAAATCATATTTAAATATTTCTTGAATCATGAGAAACACCTGCTCACTAAAAGGCTCTATTGATCTGTGGACTTACTTATCTGTGGATCAAATATGGCCAACCCACTTGAAAGCTTGCTATAATTTATTGCTCTGCTCCTGTTAGTTTCAAATTTATCTTAGAGCTTGTTTGTTTCATATGTAAGAAAACATTTCTAGAAAAATAATTAATTATATATTTTCAATAACTTTTACCAATAATACCAACTGTAAAACAGCTCACCATTATGCAACTCATTAAACTCTATAGATCCAGATCTGTCTCTGTCGTATCTGTCAAAGACTCCCTTCCACTGGTGTATGTAATTCCACAGGGCCTGGAACTCATTCAGATCTATATGGCCGCTGTGATCCCTATCAAACATACCTGGAAATAGGATACAAATTGCACAATAAACAAAGAAAATAGTCAGTGTTAGAAATGAACGCTGGAACGTCTGCCCGGGGCTGACAACTTTCAGAACGGACTGAGAAGTTTTTCCACCTGGCAGGCATTCGAGCCAGCTACTTT
The DNA here is from genome assembly GCF_001039355.2 of Lingula anatina. Next base: position 146,898 of record NW_019775383.1, on the reverse strand, counting down.
TCAAGATGGCTGAACTTTCGGTCCAGCAACTAATTTTCCTAAGAGGCAAACAGTGAATACAGTGTTATTCTAGGATCAGAGAAGTGATACTACCTTCAGGGTAGGTACCACCACAGTTATCAATAAGTTACAGTTTTCAAAGAGATCTACCCACCTATCATGAGCCTACAAGTTTCAGCATTAAAGTGGCTCCAGTTAGCATTGGTCAGGGCCTGCTGTAACTCTGTGACCGTGATTCTGCCAGATCTGTCAGCATCCACTGTGGTGAACCAGTGGTATACCTGGGGGTCTATCCCTGGGGGTGGGGCACCATAACCTGGAATTAGAGCTAAAACATACATATACTGTGGTAAACCAGTGGTACACCTGTGGGTCTATCCCTGGGGGTGGGGCACCATACCCTGGAATTAGAGTTAGAAAAAACTGTGAACCAGTGATACACCTGGGGGTCTATCCCTGGGGGTGGGGCACCATAACCTGGAATTAGAGTTAAAACATACATATATGGTGGTGAACCAGTGGAACACATAGGATTGTATCAATTGGCTTTGTTCCTGGGGGTTTATCCCTGGGGTAAATTCTATAGTCTAGCCACCTATCACAGGGCGGATCCAGAGATATTTTCTGACAGTCTTCCAAATTATCTTTCAAATTGTTGATCCATCCTCCATTTTTTGACCATCTTCCAACAGTAAAAAAATAGATACCCATCATGTAAACTTGAAAATCTGCTGTCTTCCGGAAGACCCACAAGACAGCCTCAATATGCCCCTGTGTCATTAAAAGTGAATATGCCTCATACACACTGCATATATACTTTGGTCTCACTGAGATACATTTTAAGCCATTTTGCAGGGAGGGGGGGGGGACGGTGAATGTTTTATCAATATGCATTTCACTTCAACTAAAAACATCAGCCTTACCTGGTTGTTGATAACCACCATACCCAGGCTGTGGGGCTCCGTAGGGTTGCCCTGGTGGTGGGGCTCCATAGGGTTGCCCTGGGGGTGGAGCGCCATAGCCCTGAGTATAAGGGAACATAAATAATGCATTTAAAATAAATCACATCAATAGATATTAACAATGAAATACAAATGATTGGTTTTTTCATACTGATAAAGACAAAGGCATAATATATTTTACACAATTAATTACATAAAGCTAGAATAACACTACATAATTTTAAGGGTTTAAACTCACCCGGTAAAACTGTTTGGTTGACAAGATTTATAGATGTGATTAATTGATTTTTCAGTATTGTAGGGTAAGCCAGTTAGCACACTTACAGTATCTCCCCCCCCCCCCCTCAAACCTATAAGTCTTTAATTGTCAATGTTAATCAAAAAGAAGTTATGTGGTGACTTTGATCAATGTATCTTTTTTTTTCTTTTTAAATTAAATCTTCAAGCTCTTACAGCAAATTTCCATCCCAGGGATATCCTAGGCCCTCATAACATTTGTATGGCGCAAAAACATCGTTAATTAGTAAATTAATCACCTAACTAATTACTTTGAATAGCGGAAACATTGCACAAAGTCATAGCACAACAACAATTCAGAGAAATTCAGGGTTACATCACGGTGGAGGAAATACTAGTACCAGTTAGTCTACTCGGAAGATGGCACTACTGGTAGTCTAGATTTAAGTGTTAAGAGCAGTTGTAAAAGGGAAACAAAGGGAGAGGCACAACAAGGGTGTGTCACTGAGAAAGTGAGAGAGTGTAGATGGCGGAAGTGACTGTGTCCAAAGTTGTAGCACAGAGTCACCATCTTCCCTGGCAGAAATTTCAATTTTCTCTGTTTTCTTGTCGAATCTGACAGTTTGCATTTAAACCGCACACAACTAATGGGAATAGTGTTCCTTCAAAATACCTGTGCAGGTTGCCCATATCCATAGCCGCCAGGTGGGGGATAGCCTGCCATATTGGATCTCGAAAAATCACGCGTGTAAAGTTCAATCTCGCAGGAGTCACATGACACATCGTACGACCCAAGTTTCAAAATGGTGGCATGACACATATTGAGTCATACCGCTCTGATTAAAGTTTATCATAAAAATTGACGAAAATTCTGCGGTTAAGTGACTGGACCAAGATAAAAACGATCTGTTTCATGACTGGTGGAAGGCAGCCAATACAGGAATTATGAAGAACGTGATGTACCTAGCTGTGGCGCTGTTTTTTATTTATAATTTTGAGGTGGGTTTGGTCGATTTCATTGTTTTGTTGCTAAGAATCAATTCATATATAAGGTATTGTTGAGATTCAGTCAGAGATCTTATGAATTATCATAAAGATCTTATAACTTTCTTGAATTAAGCCCATACTAGTGATTTTTGTCTTGCTACATTTCAATTGATCTTAAATGTTTAAGGTTATCAAATGCCCTAACATTGTGTTTGGCTGTTTTAATTACACTTATTTATATTTCAGAGATAATTGACAGTTGAATCAGAATCACAATCGCTTATTTAAGATTATGAATTAAAAAAAAAAACATGCATTTCATTTTAAAACCAGGTGAAAATGAGTAATAAACTTCACTTGTAATATGATATTCATGTACTGGTAGCTGTACTTTGTACAGTACTTGGATGTTGCTGACTTTGAAAGCATTATTTGGTGTCACACAGAACCCATGCCATGTTTTCAAACTAATTCACTAAATGGCAGTCTCATCACTGGTTAAACAAGAAATGATAAGGATTAAAGGCCACTTTTTCAGATTCTTAGACCTAACCTGTAGGTATCACAAATGGCCTGTAGGCTGCAATGTAGCTTTACACACCAATGATACATTGAATAATGATGCACGTCAATATGCTGACAGGAAAGCATCTCCAAACATGCCATTGCCCTGTGAACACAATTGATAAATACATCGTAAATAAAACAAAAATATTTGCCTGGTTTGATGATTATGTTATTCCGATTTGGCATAATGATGAATCGTCCTTAAAGAGCTTCCAGGAACAAGATTAAGAACAAATGTGATTACAGTAACTGTAAACCATGGGTCCAGTAGCCCAATTGGTAAAATTAAAGGGATAATAACTCTTCGTATGAGATCTATATTTCACAATAAAAACATTGTGAACAACTCATAAAAATATAATGTATTCTGTTTTACCGCAAAAATGTCAGTTATAGCTATTATTCTGATATTTGAGCTTATCTTTAGACCAGAATGTTATTATGCAGTATGTCTTCCCCTTGAAAAAATTTATAAACCACGAAACCATGGAGAAAAATCATCAACCCACTCAGAAACTAATGCCATAGAATTTATTGTGAGACCTATTTTTTAGGTTGATCACTGCAAGAGACTGTAAGAGACATATTTTACAGTATTAAAGAAATGTCACTGACTATTCACATATTAGTAAAAAAGCGATACCTTGTGACTTTGGTTCAAGCAGTGCATTTATTTTGTTGCTCACAAGGGATGTGTTATCAGTTGATTATGCCTTGAAAAGGACAACAATGTCATGAATTTAAAATTTATTACAGAGAAAACCTGTGTTATCTTCAAACAAAAATAAGTGTGTGGCATGTTCAGTGTCACTTGATTGAATAAATTATATTGTCAATTGTGATGTCAGACCAGGAATTAAAGCAATATGTATGATGGTCTTTGAGAAATAAGAACAATGTAACTGAACGTCAAAAAAAAAAAAAAAATACTGCTGGCAATATAACAATCACTGTGTATTTGTACTTGCTGGTGTTTTGTAAACAGCTACTTATGTAATAAATAAATACTGGTGTTTTGTAAACAGCTACTTATGTAATAAATAAATATCATATTTATTACATAAGTAGCTGTTTACAAAACACCAGCAAGTACAAATACACAGTGATTCATATAAGTGAAATAAAAAAAAGAAGAAAAAAAATATATATAAATAATTAAAAAAAAATTTTTTTTTAATATAATGTATTAAAAAATATTTGATATAAGGTCTCATGTTGAAATGAGTAACCTTGATATACATAAGTCTTCTGGTTCAGTCAGTACACTTTTCACTGCGCTGGATACTTTGGACTTTGTTCCCATTATACATAATGTGAAGTTCTATATTTAAAGGGCACCTGCTCAGCTGTTGTTAATGGTTAAACTTCACTGTAAAGCTCTGACCCAATAATGATGTTGTTGACACAGTTTCCTTTCTTAATTGTTTGTGACGAGATGCAGGGTCACATGGGCCCAAGCACCCCCCCCCCAATCCCCCCCGAAATATTTCAGACTGAGTGCTGCTTAGTAAGGTTATTTTGGTGGTGACAATGGGTAAGGAAGGGGAAAGTGGGGGGGGGTGACAGTATTGAATACAGGGGTAACACTGGGTTTTATCTACAAAGCAGTTGATATTTCATTTGACATTACATTATCTCATTTATCATATGATACACAATAGGTTAACTCTTATTGAAGGAACTACGTAATGGCTATCTTTTTGTGTCTGTGATTTCAGTATTTGAGTTCATTCAAGTGCAATTCTTACCCCATGGTGTTAGCATTTCACCTTTGCCTGTGAGCTTGTGTAAAGCAGCTTAAACTTTGACCCCATTCCCACAGATTTTAGATTGATCTATCCCTGTGGGGAGTCTCATTAGATTACTGTCAACTTAGCCGGCTCAAATGTCTGTCCCGTCTACTAAAAGCTGTAAGAGGGTAATTAACTACCGTGCGCGCTCGGCTGACAGCAATTTAGCGTGAATCCCCAGGGAGTTAGGTCGATCTAGATGGATCGATCGAAATCTATGGGAATGCACTCTTTGACCTACTTTTGCCATTATATTTTTCAGTATAACATTGTTGGAGTTGTGGTATATTTTTTCCCTCACAACAGAAAAAGCAATAAGTTTTCAAATAATATTAACAAGTATAACAAGCAATACCAAACAGGTTTTCATCCCGGATCTACCCACTTTTATGTGACATAAAAATTGATTCGGTTGTGACTGACAGTCTAAGTTTACTGTCAGTGAAAAGATGTGTGTCCATGTGCATGTGTGTGTGTGTATGTGTGTGTGTGTGTGTGTGTGTGTGTGAGAGAGAGAGAGAGAGAGAGAGAGAGAGAGAGAGAGAGAGAGAGAAAGATAGAGAGAGAGAATGGACTTGCCTGGCAATATTTTTGAGTAAAAAGTTAATAAACAGATAAATAGATACATATAAATAAACAAAAATACAACTCACAAAAAGAAGAATATACAGATAATTTTGTTTACAGAAACATTTCCAAATTATTTCAGACTGTGTCCTCAGCAGACCACTGTGTTTGGTATGGAGAGAAGACATTAGACTCTGGAAAGATCCTCAATCCATTTTATAATGGAACGGCAAAGCCTCTACTGAATGAAAGTGCCAAAGCTATCTTGAAAGAGCTGTGTCCACACATGGTAACAGGTAAAAACTGACTAACAATTTTACCAATTTTACTAATATTCAGTTGCTAACCATTTTACAGTACTATGGGTCTGCCTACCATTGCTTTATATAATTATAAATTTGACTAATTTACAATTTTTAAAAATTATTTAACATTGCTCTTTTGTGTCAATGATTCTTCTGCTGTAATTTCTTCCTTAAAATGTCACAATTTAATTTTTTGATATTATTATTATTATTATTATTATTATTATTATTATTATTATTATTATTATTATTATTTTTATTAAATAAGTATTATAACATTAAAGTATGTATTTGTTTAGCAAATGTTTTCCCCCAAAAAACACCAGTTTTGGATTTTAATAAAATAAATAAATATAATATCTGTATTTGACACTAAAAAAAAAACTTTTCATGATTATTTTGTCTTTCCAGGAGAGAACATATCGACGTGTTGCAGTCCAGATCAGATCTACACACTACAGAAGAACATGGGGGTCCCCAGTCAGCTGATAGGGCGATGTCCGTCCTGTTACTCCAACTTCCGCAAACTCTACTGCGACTTTACCTGCAGCGCCACCCACAGCAGTTTCTTAAGAGTCGATCAAGTCATTCCCGTTTTAAACCTCGTGAATCAAGTCACATATTTCATCGATGAAGGTTTCGCAGACAGGATGTTTAACTCGTGTAAGGATGTCGTCATGCCGAGTAACAACGAGAAGGCGATGTCAGTGTTGTGCGGTAACGCAAACTGCAACGCCAAGAAGTGGTTGAACTTCATGGGAAATCCCATCAACTCCCCTTTTCAGATTCATTATATAATGTCTGGGTTGCCTCCCGGCTACGAAACCTTTAATATCAGCACAACTCCATGTTACGAGGCGGTAGATGACGACAGTTTGGCGTGTAGTTGTCAGGATTGCCCCAAAGCGTGCGGGCCTGAACCCACCCCCAAACCTCCTCCACCCAAATGTTACATCTTAGGGATCGACTGTGCCTTTTTCATCATGGGATGCATCTTCATAGGCTTCTTCTTAGTTTTCATCATCGGCAACATCTTTTATTACATCATCTGTAAGAACACGTTGGGAGTCAACCGACAGGATGATTTGGAAGAAAATGACTGGGCGATCAACAGCGACAGCAGTGACACTGTCCCAGTCCTCAAGCCTGGGGCCGCGCAGCGGAGAGTCATTGGGAAACATGAGATCAACTGCTTGGAGAAAATTGGCTTCCACCTGGACAGATGGCTTCAGAAGATTTTCACCAAATGGGGCACCTTCGTGGCCAGGCGTCCCCTGGTGGTGCTGATAATTGGCCTCCTCTTGTGTGTGGCTCTTGGCTGTGGTCTGCTCAAACTCTCTGTCATTGTGGATCCTGTTCAGTTGTGGTCTGCTCCCAAAAGTGTGGCCAGGACACAAAAGGATTATTTTGATCAACATTTTGGGTAAGATTTCTGTTACTTTATAGGTGTTAAAAAAATACTTTGATCAACATTTTGCTTTAAGATTTTTGTTACTGTATAGGGATTCAACATATTGTGTAGGAGTTTTGTTTTTTTTATAGGTGTTATAAAATTACTTTGATCGTCAGTTTGTGTAAGATTTCAGATACTATTATATGAGGTGTTATGAAGATTATGTTGAGCAACATACTAACATTGAGTTACTAGAATTTGTAGAGTAATTCTGTAATGGGTTTTATTTACTTTCGTTCATTCACTAAACTGGTGTAAGAAAAATAAATTAGTAGATGAACAATATGCCTTTGATTGAAGTGCCCCCAGTGCTTGCATTTTCAACTCCTGTCAGGGATGTATAAGTAAATATGTCTTCATTCCAGGCCATTTTATCGCACAGAGCAGCTCATCATTACGCCTAAGAATCAGTCAAAATGGTGGAGAACCAACCTCGATCCTTACTCCCCGGGAGAAACCCTGATTGGGCCTGTGTTTAAAAAGGAGTTTTTGTTGGAGGTAGGGGAGGAATTACAACTTAAAACTTAAG
>NW_019775383.1:92300-139079 GCF_001039355.2 Lingula anatina | reverse complement strand
TAAGCCCTTTTCATATTGCATGTTACACTTACACTGTGTTTTTGTATTAAAATTATGAAAATTGACAAGTTAAAAGCCCAGCTTTTAGAGTCATCTAAAAAGAGCTCTCCACACTGCTAGTTAGATTAATTTTGATTGGTCTAAGTAGTTAGAAGCCAAAATTGTAAAAGGGCGCAAAATTAGCATATTGGCATAATAATTAGCATAATAATAATAATAACATTTGACCATCTGAGTGAATATTTACAGATGTGTAAAACAGTGTAAAGAGAGCCACAGACACAGATGGATGAAGTGTGGTAAATCAAATGACCTTCATTTCAAAAGTAGACCCCAGTATGAGAATTAGCAATAGTAATTCCATCTTTATCTTTAAAATGAAAAAGGCACCCTATTTCAACAAACCAAGGGTTTCTTCAGGATTTGGGGTACAGGAAGTTGAAAATGTGATTATGTAATTTGGTCATTGATTTACTGGGAATCCAACCCAAGCAAGCCTAACCAACCAACCCAAAATTTTTAAAAGCCATCCACCATCTTTGAAAATGTAAGCCGTCTTTTGAGGCTAATGACTGTCCAATTATTAGCTTGACACATCTGTGGGGAGAGCCTTGCACCACACTCATAATCATGTCTTCTCCTTCAGATCCTGGACCTCCAGACCAAGATCACATCTCTGGTTGCTCACGACCCGGACACCAACGTGACGATCAGCCTGGAAGACATCTGCTACAAGCCTCTCAGTCCCGACAACAACCACTGCACCATCATGTCTGTCCTGAACTACTTCCAGAATAACGTCACCCGCCTGGAGTACACCGCCTGGGATGGATACCACCTCCAGGAACTGGGCGACTATTTCGACCATCTCTTGTCCTGTGCCAGGTGGGTAGGGCATGCTGTAGGTTTGTTTGTTTGTTAAGAAATGAAGTGAAATAAAGAAGCTAAGGTGTGTGTGTGTGTGTGTGTGTGTGTGTGTGTGTGTGTGTGTGTGTGTATGTGTGCGTGCATGTGAGGGAGAGAGATTCAGGGCCCCGTATCTCAAAAGTATCGCGTATTGTGAATCGCTATATTAAATAGAGGCTACAATGTATTATATGGGACGAGTATGGGCGAGTTATGGAATCGAGACGCTTGCACACGGTCGCAACATAGCAAAGCTTTCGAGATACGGGTCCCTGATTGATTTATTTCAGATTGCCTTCACATATTAAGTTTGTACATTCATAGAGAACTAAACCTTATCATCACACAAGTAAATAGATAACACAGTTTCAGAAATACATAAATATATTGAGAGAGAGACACACTTCTTGTAATTATTATCTAATATTAAATTTTCTATATTCACAGAGGTCCAACCAATCCCACAGATACTGCTCTGACTAAGTTACCTTGCCTTGCAGAGTTTGGAGGGCCAGTGTTACCTTGGGTGGCTTTGGGAGGATTTGAAGGTAGTGTCTTGATCTGTGTTGCCATCTATCCTATTGTGTATTTTGTTGGAAATTGAAAGGCATGAGTGATGAGTGAAATAAACCCTTTGACACTACAGTAGAAAGGAATTATAACAAAAAGCACAACCCTTGAATGAGAAGCTGAATTCCATGTCTCTTGTAAATTAATTTCTTTTTGTTGATATTTACATGTACAATTAATGTTTTATATCAATATTAGGTGACAATTATGAAGATGCTACAGCTTTGGTTGTCACCTTTATTGTCAACAATCATGTGAAGGACAGCGACCAAAAAAATGCCACGTTGTGGGAGCAGGTGTACTTGGACTTTATGAAGGAATACGTGAAGAAGGAAAGGGATTTTACTGTGGCTTACTCAGCTGAGGTGGGGTTTATCTAGCTCTCTCTCTCTCTCTCTCTCTCTCTCTCTCTCTCTCATCAAACAACACTCAGATCAAACCACAAATTGAAATGAATTATTGTTTCTTTATGTATCTCTCTCTCAGACCCCTTGTTTTTCATATATTTTAGGTTTTGTATAATGCAATTTATTGATAGATTTATCCATTTTTGCAGCGTTCCATTCAAGACGAGATCAACCGAGAGAGCAACTCTGATGTCTTGACCATATTAATAAGCTACTTGATCATGTTTGCATACATCACTATATCGCTAGGAGAGGCCAACAGCTGTGATACAGTCAGATTACTGGTAAGTCTTGAGAGAGAGAGAGAATAGTATCTATCAGTGTTAGAAATTAAGGGTGGATCGTCTGCCAGGGGCTGACAACTTTCAGAATGGGCTGAGAAGTTTTCCCACCTGGCAGACATTCAATCCAGCTACTTTTCAAGATGGCTGGACTTTCGGTCCAGCTACTAATTTTCCTAAGAGGCAAACACTGGTGTATATAGTAGAGACAGTTTATCCTTTAAAAAAAGTTCCAATGGTCTAAGAAACAGAGTAAGTGATGATGACTAAATAGTGTGTATTTATTTCTGTTTCAGATTGACAGTAAGATCACTCTGGGTTTCGCGGGAGTTCTCATCGTGTTTCTGTCCGTGATCAGCTCACTGGGGTTCTACAGTTACATAGGTGTCCCCATGACCCTCATCATCATTGAGGTCATCCCCTTCCTCGTCCTGGCCGTCGGGGTGGATAACATCTTCATACTGGTACAGGCCTACCAAGTAAGTGTAGGGCAAAGTTTTGTTTAAGAATTGATTCTGAAGTCATCGCCAAGTTTGTGCTTGGACCTGTAGCCAGCAATTTCTGAAGAGGGGTTCTTTTTCTGAAAAATGTGGACCTTTGTTACACTCCTTAGTTGACCTTCATTTACATAAAACATGGAATCAAGATAAGATGTCAGATTCAGAGCAGTTTTATCCATCCCCCTTCCCCTTATCTATTAAAAGTTGCAATTATGTAAGTTTGTTAAAAAAAACAGCTAAGTATAGGCTTTTATCTCCAGCATTTCACTCACCTCGGCCAGCAAGACACACTCTCCAGGGAATGAGACAACTAAATAGTTGAAAACTTATGAATATTTCAATACATCACATTAATTTATCTTGTTATCTCCAGCGCTCCCAGCGCCGCCACAACGAGTCCAGAGAGGAGCAGCTGGGGAGAATTGTGGGTAAAGTGGGCCCCAGTATGCTGTTGACCAGCTCCTCTGAAACCCTCGCCTTTTTCTTGGGTGAGTTGTTTGAATATGTCAGTGTATCTGATATTAGCATGCAGTAACCTTGCTCAAATAGACTGCAGTTTCAGTTGTTACATATGCATGCACGAACATATATTTCATATCTTAAAATCACCAGCATATGAATAATTTTTGTTATTACCACCTCACCTTGCACTGTCAAGTTGCTGAACAGCAGAGGTATTCATGTGCAAATACACATAATGTGCATACATACACACATACATGCACATGCGCTTGATTCTGTGTTGTTTGAGGTAAAATACAAATATGAAGTAATTTATGTGTAATAATATATGTGTAATAATATATATTTATTAGTCATAACTTTTAAGTTGAAGTAATTTTAAACCAAACCCTTGACCCCCGCCTCCCTCTTCCCCCCCAGGTGCCCTGATAGACATGCCAGCTGTAAGGATCTTCTCTCTGTACGCCGCCCAGGCCGTACTCTTCAACTTCCTGCTACAGATTTCAGTGTTTGTGGCTCTGCTGTCTCTAGATGTCAAGAGACAAGAGGTAAGTTACTGGGAAAATATTTGGTGAATGCTCAAATGATTTTTTCCTCTCTAGTAGGTTGGTCATTAAGACAAAAGAAGAGCAAGGAAGAAAGAAAAAAATGTCATAGGAACATAATCTGTTTGATAGTACAGTGATGTTATTGACAAAGACAAGATAACAGATGCACTACTTGTATTTTTACATGATTATCTTTTTGTTATCAGAATAACCGCATTGATGTGGCCTGCTGCGTCAAAGTCGGGAAGTCCATTCCTCCCAAACAGGACAGCTATTTACTGGCCTGCTTCAAGAATTACTATGCACCTTTCCTGATGAGTGACTGGGTCAGGCCTTCTGTGGTATGTAGACTTGTATTGTGTTAGGTGTGACTGTTTTGTGAGAAATTGGGTGAGATTGAATTGTTTTGGTTGTGTTAGTTGAGATGCTATCAATTTGTTGTGTCTGACCATCTGTGATGAATACACCAGCATTGTGTAAGGTGTGATAGTGTTTTGAAGAATGGGTGAGATTTTTGTTTTATATTGATTGCATCAGCTGAGACTGTTCTCTGTGAAACTTCAGCACTTGGACTTTGTCACAAGATGGCTTTGAGTACAATAATAAATGCAGTGGAAAAATGTCAAATGATGGTCAAAAGTATTACAGTTATATTATTGTTAAGTACAAATAATTATGAGTTGTTTGATAAATATTTAGGATAGATTTTGAAATCATTTTTTCCTCATTTTCTTTCAGATTGTGATATTTGTTGGCTGGTGCTGTGCCAGTCTTGCCATGGTGCCTAAGTTAAGCACTGGCTTAGATCAGAAACTGTCCATGCCCAGAGTAAGTACACATACTAAGTATGTAAGTTTCACAAATATGTAAGCTTCAGTTGGGTTAAGGGGAGTGGTACAGGTACAGGTAATAGGAAAATTTGCCTGAGGACCTTGTTCACATGACACAAAGTTTTGAGTATTTCCGCGTGTTGCATTTGTGCCACAAGTATCCAGTCAAAGTAATTTTCTATGAATTGCTTGCACAGTGTCTCCCTCGAAATGAATATAATGGGTGCTTATTGCATATCATTAAAAATTCATAATATAGATTATGAATGATGGTTTTCCAGGGTTCTTCCAAAACAATTTGTTGAAAATTGATTACAAAAAATATTAGTTTCAAGGAATCTAACAGTACATCTATTGAAAAATAGTCACAAAGAATTAAAATTGTTTATCCAGGATTCTTACGTTCTGACCTACTTTGACGCCATGGCCAAGTACCTGTCAGTGGGTCCACCCGTCTACTTTGTGGTGAAGGACGGCTATGATTACAGCACTCTGGAAGGACAGAACTGGATATGTGGACTACCTGGCTGTCATCAGGACTCACTGATTGGACAGATTTCACTGGCTTCAAAGTTTAGTAATGTGTAAGGGACAAGTTTGAATTTCATTTGTGTATTTTATTTTATTTTATTTTATTTTATTTTATTTTATTTTATTTTTGCTTGCTGAGATAAAGTTTGACTGGGTTGAAGAATTAAGAATGTGTTAATAAGAAATATTTTTTATGCTGACCAAATGTTTGAAATTTATTGGTTTCATTTTTGAAAACATATGAAAAGACAAATAGCTATTAATAGTTCTGTGCAAAAACTGTGTTAGCCAGACTACATTAATAATAATAATGATTTTTATTTGCAACTAAAAGTTGGATGGTACATACTTAATTATAGTAAAATGGTAATTCCAAATAAATCATTGAAATATATTACATTTTAAAAGATGTTTAAAGATATTTTCATTATAAAGAAATGCATTAAAAATGAATCTTTGGTTGTATTTACTGATGTCCATGTGTTGTGTCCAGCTCCAGGATAGCCCAGCCTGCCAGCTCCTGGCTAGATGACTACTTTGCCTGGTTAAAACCTGGAGGAAGTCCTCCTTGCTGCCGAGCCATCAAAGATGACCATGGGAAGGAGGTGCTCTGTCCCTCACTAGGTCAGTGTGGTCTGTTGTCACACCTAACACATTCAGGGTGTTGTCTGTCTTGTCTTATGTATGTTGCTGTCATACCTAATGCATTCATTGTGTTCTCTGTCTTGTCTTATTTGTGCTGCTGTCGCACCTAACACATTTCTGTCATTGTCACATCTAACACATTTAATGTGTTCTCTGCCTCGTCTAATGTGCTGTGTTGTCAAATTTATGACATTTTCATTTTGAGATTCAGGTTATATGAGATTTGTCAGGTTCCTGACTATGATTTTCAAATGAATGGCAACTTTCTTGTGATTTTACTCACTTGATATTGTCTGATGGTATTGCTGTTTTTTATTCCAGTTGACAACAGTTCCTGTTACAAGTGTAATACCAGTATCACTCGGGACCATCCTGATAAAGACACCTTTGTCCGCTACTTGCCTTGGTTTCTGGAGGATAACCCAGGAATCAAGTGTGCCAAGGGGTGAGTGTGCAGTACCTCCCCTCCTCCTCTCTCTCTCTCTCTCTCTCTCTCTCTCTCTCTCTCTCCCAAAGAAAAACTGTCAGTCTTAAGTGCATTATATTAATATTTCTTCGCTTTATTATTATTATTATTTCCAGAGGTCATGCTGCCTATGGCCAGGCCGTCCATTTCAATGACGCAGCCAAAACCCAAATTGGAGGTAAGACAACTTCACAATTACACACACACACACACACACACACACTGGATTGAATGGCAAAACACATAATTACAGTTGAGAAAGAAAATGAAGAGTCTTTCGAATTCCTACAGAAGGAACACAAAGAGGGGTTTCCATAAGTGTTTTTCAAAACCTGATTTTTTCCCTGATTGCCACACAGTATTATGTAAACAAGAACAGTTTATTATATATCACACTAGGAAAAAAAGAGAAAAAATTACTTTGAAAAATTACTTAATTTTCCTTTTTAGGCAGCTACTTCATGTCCTACCATACGATCCTGAAAACCTCACAGGACTATATCGAGGCTCTGCGCTATGCAAGGCAAGTAGCGAATAACATCACCAAAGCAATGAACGACGCCATGACAGGCACTGAGGAAGAGGTGGCTTACAAGTACAGCGCCCAGGGAAACACGGAGAGGAATATCACACTGGAGAAGCACAAGAACAAAAAGAAATTTGAGGTGTATCCATACAGGTGAGTAGATGGAGGTCTATAAATATATTGTATATTTTTTAAAACATATTTATTTGTTCATGAAAATCAATAATAATTTATACATATAGAGATGGCAAATTGCTCTAAGCAGTGTATGCTCATCTTAAAAGAACCTAGAAAGACAACTAATTAACTAATAACTAATATAACTATTAACTAAAATATGTCTAATGATGATGAAAAAGAGAAAAATATTAAATTTAATCTTCTTTTTCTGACTTTATCTTCCTAATTTTAAAAATACTTGATTGTATGATTATGGAAAAGAGAATAATATTCTTTATCTTAATCTAGGCATGTGTTCCAATTTAAATGTTTTCAATAAGCATTATTTCCTAATTTAAAAAGTATTTGATTTTATTTGACAGTGTTAACCTAATCTTTTCAGCGTCTTCTACGTTTTCTACGAGCAGTATCTGCTTATTGTAAAAGACACCTGGTTCAACTTGACGCTGTGTGGAGTAGCCATCTTGGTCGTGACCTTTGTGCTGCTTGGATTTGACCTTTACTCCGCCATCTTGGTTATCTTGACAATCAGTATGATCGAGATCAGCATGTTTGGAATGATGCATCTTTGGGGGATCGATCTCAACGCAGTGTCTTTGGTCAATTTGATCATGGTAAGAGTGGTCAGAATGCTCTTCAGCTACTGTCAGTTTAATATGATGGTAAAAATGATCTTAATGCTCTGTTCTTTGGTCAGTAAAATTCTAGTGTGAATGATTATCTAGTTCTCAATGAAAATAGCCTCAAACTATAGACCATGAACATGATATTGGACTGATTATCTCATCTTCTGTTCTGTTGTGTTAATTTGGTATATCACGTCAGATTTAACAATAATGATAATTAGTCTTATATGCCATATCTACTATTTTGTTGTTTTGGTACATGCATATTATATGTAGACAACGATATTCTCAAAAGTAATATTATTCTCACATCCTCTATGCTAGTGTGTTGGTATAATATCTGATGTACTATTCTAGTGTATTGGTACTCAGGGGCAGATCCAGAGATATTTTCTGACAGTCTTCCAAATTATCTTTGGTGGTCCGTCCTCCATTTTTGACCGTCTTCCCACAGAAAAAAAAAATCAGATACCCGTCAATGTGAACCTGAAAATCTGACCATCTTTCAGAAGACCTAGAAGATGACCTAAATCCACCCCTGGTACTTGTATTCAGATGTCTACAATGATATACTGGAAAATAATATTATTATCTGTTTTTCTATTCCAGTGTGTTGGTATATCCGTAGAGTTTTGCTCTCACATTGTACGAGCGTTTGCAGTCAGCATACGAAACTCTCGAGTGGAGAGAGCCAAGGATGCTCTAGCTCATATGGGTAGTTCAGTGAGTATTAGTGGATTTTTTCTTATAATTTTATTTTTAGATTTTTATTTCACAGCAATTAAAAAAAAACAGATATGTAAAATTGTATAGGCAGAGTACAAGAAATTGATACAAGATATTAAACAAATATATACCTTTGCGGCTTACATTTTCAGGATATTTTGTAGGTTCACTTTCATCTCTATATTGATTTATAAAGAATTTTCCATCACACTTTTTCTCTGCTTCAGGTGTTGAGTGGTATAACACTGACAAAGTTAGGAGGCATTATAGTTCTAGCTTTTTCTAAATCACAGTTATTCCAAGTCTTCTATTTCCGTATGTACCTTGGAATGGTGCTGTTTGGGGCGACACACGGCCTCATATTTTTACCAGTTTTACTCAGTTACATAGGTAAGTGAAAACACTGTCCTGTTTGATGTGATTGTATTGAAAGTTTTTTGTTTTATGTCTTTTTGTTTGTTGTTTGTGTGTCATTTTTTTAACTTAGACTGTTTGGCATCTGTCTCTGTATAACTCACTTGTAACACAAAGTAGAATGCATTAACTTTTATGCCATTTTTAAATAACAAAGAAAATAAATAAAAAAGCATTAGTGTGCAATTTAAAGACTGATGACTGTTTCAGTTAATCTATTCATTGTTACCTGATTGTAAATGTTGCTTCTAGTATCTTCAATTCTTAGCAACTGTGAGGTTTATAGAATCAGAGGAGGGTGTATTAATTCAGATGATTTCAATTTACATGTAGTTAACACTGGGCTGGCTCCAGTTTCACTTAAGAACTTCACTTAAAAAGTTGGTCTTATTTTTAATGACAATTTTTTTGGTCAGCTTCAAGGTAAATTTGTCAAAGTTGGAGTAGACTAATTTACATCATTATTGTCATGTCATTGTGGTTTGATTTTTGCTATCGTTTAATTATATTTTTCTTGTCAAAACATTTCTCACTTTTAAAATTAAGTTATAAAATTTTTATATGGAGTTGGACTACGGCTGGTTTATTTTAGGTGAAACTTAAGACCACCTTTCTACTGAAGTTCTCTGGTGACCCCCCTTGTGTAGTGCCAATGCTAACATGTAGTAAACATTACAATGGACTAAAACCAATAGTAGACTAATTGGCGTCACCATATTTTTCATAATTTGATTTTTTGGTATCTTTGATTTTTCATTTATTTATTTTACAATGTGATGCACCCAAGGGGTACTAATGCCAGTTTGTAGTTTGGAGATCCAAGTGACACATTTTAGTCTATTTTTTGTCCAGACAGAGATAAAGCTTCTGATGCAGTGATTTATGATATAAGTTAGATAAAGATGGAATAGTGATTGACATTCATACTTAATCTTTTGCTTTGAAGTTACTGTAGCATGGGGGGTCAATTTTATTTCCAAATTTATCTTAGGTTAAGATGAATAGATATTTCAAAACATTCACTTTGATTACGGATAACCTAACTGCTTATTGCCAAGTAAAACATATTTACACCTAGCAAAACTTGTTATTCTATATAAACCTTTGCCTATCTAGACTAGAACAGCTTAATCCTTTCAATAGCTTTTAGCTTTGCTCAGCAGTCTTAAGAATGCCCCACTTTATGTCCATCTGTCCATAGTTGATAACCAGTGTTCTATCATACCTTGAGAACTGCATTGTGTTGCACTGTCACACCCAACACAATGTTGTGTACGCCTGTCACACCTAATGCAATGAACACAATGCTGTGAATCACTGTCACACCAAACACAATGACAAATATCCTACACTGTTACTCCAAGTGCCTGACTTATCATTTAATTTATCTACACATGCTTAGGGCCTCTCAACCCAGTTCCTGGAGGCTCCTTAGCGTGAGAGGTCTCCAAGCTTTTAAATAATAGCAATAATGACAATAATTATGAAAATAATAATTTATATTCTAAAATGTCCTCAAGGTCCCACCAAGTCTTGATGTGACTTGTTATCACAGTCATCCAATGTCTTCATTGTGTTTCTTTAAGTATTCTGCAAGTAAATATCAATATTAAAATCATTTTTATGATCACTTGATACCAAAATCAAAGGCTAAAATACAGGTAATTGTGAGAAGTTAAGATCTTACTCAATCTCCTCCTTCCCCCCCCTCCCATACTCCAAAATTAACACATCCCTGTCTACCTGTTCAAGCAGCCACAGTTTCCCTTTTTATCCTCATGTATATTTATCACACCTCTACTGCAAAACTTGTAAAAGTTTTTGATTTCTTTTCCCTAAGTTGCTTTTTTTTGTAAAACAGCTTTTGCATGCTATTATTTCCTTACTGTACATGGCTTTTACCAAGTTTTCTTTCTTCCTTTTTCATATTTTATCTGAAATACTTTGGTTGTGGATTATTGTTTAAAAATAATATTTAATTTTCATTTTTGCATCGGGTAACTGCTCTATTTTTTAGTTGTCTGCCTTTACTACACTTCACTCCATGGTCAGAAGGCTAGAAATAACATTTATTTATTTATTTATTTATTTTTTGCCCATAACTTGTTTTTCTTATCCCACCTTTTCCTCATTTCAGGCCCTCCAATTAACAAGGCCATTTTATTTGAAAAACAACAAAAGCACCGTGATCGTGTCACCTATGACGAGAATATTGAAAGGGACAGCAAAAAAGAGCCCACGTCTCGTGTCATAGACACTAGGGATGGGTCATATTCAGATCAGTTGTCTTAAGGTATACACAGCCATCAGGGTTGTAATTACACAAAATGCAAACACATTACATAATAATTGATACCTTTGCAACACATTGAATAATATAATATCCTTGTGGTATAATATTCCTGTGGCCTTTGACCTTTAGAAAATGAATGTGACCTTGACCCTGTAGATTTCACCTTGACCTGGCCAATAGAAATTTCCCATTCTGGTGTGTTCTTGTTTGGTTCTTCGCCTGTAGGATTCTTTTTTACCTCTTGAGTTTGAAACTACCATTCTTTTAGAACAAAAAAACAAAACTCTTATAACGTACGGCACAATACTTCTTTTCACTGATTCTTTATGGTAGTTATATTCTGTTTTTTTTTTGTTTTTTTTTGTGCAATATTGTCACTTAGAGTAAATGTTTTGAAAACGGCAATAGTATTCAAGAAATAGAAAACAGACAAAACAGCAGACTCCATGTATGTTGATGAAAAGTAAATTGTTTCTAAAGAAACTAAACGTTTAGCCCAAATATTTTGAAAGTATCTACAGTTATCAGGAAGTAGAGAGATTAAACCTTGAAAACGGACAAATCAAAATACTCAAGGTGCATTGCTTTTAATGAGCCAAGCAAGTAGAAAGAATTATCACTCTGAACTGAGTTCATTTATTGTTTGCTTTGGTAACACTTTCACCTGTCAGTTTTATTTTAAAATCTGGCTGGCCTAAACAGTTTCAAGCCCGTGTACTTTTATAACAGGTGTTTGCTGCCACAACTACTTATTGTTGATAATTTACACTGTTGCTGTAGGTAGAGCTGCCATGAGAAGAATAACTTATTGCTTCTAAAATGTGAACATACTAACTGTCTTGTGTAAACAGTAACATGTTTGAACTAAGCCCAAGATTTGTTTACACCTATCTGTCCCATGCTTTACTCATTTGTCACAATTTCGAATGTGAAAGAAACATTTGTAAAAAAAAAAATGTATCACCATGCTGCCACCTATGTTTAATAGCCGTAACAAACACTGGAATAAGATTTAACGTTTGTGATAAGAAATGTGAAGCACATGCAGTGGAAACGGAGTTAAAGGTTTCAAAACATTAATATGTAAATGTTAGTGCCTGACATTTAATTGTTACCCCCAATCCCTGCAGGTCCATAATTTTAACACCAGTATTTAGTCTGTTTTGGCCGCATAAAGTAATTGCAAAAGATAGACTTACAAATTTCAATTGAGATAAGCTGACATTTATTGAACATTAGCCAATATTACCCACAATGCTAAATTACCCATGATTCTTGCAGGTCCACCGTTGAACAAGGCCACTCTGTATGCCAGCCAGAAAGATGACAGAGATCAAGGCAAGACCATCGAGAATGTACAGGTCCTTTGTGGTGATACTTGAAACAGCACAACTCCCAGGCGGAGAGCCTTGAAACAGAACTTTATGAGGCATACAGACTTGGCCAATGAAAAAATGGAGAGAGAGGGAGAGAGAGAGGGGGAATGATAATCATTAAAAAGCAAAATCAATGCAACTCATTCTGTTCATCAAGTTTTGATGTTGAGAATCATTATTCAGACTTGATAATTTTATGAATTATTCTCTGAAGGTGAGAAGTTAATTTAACATATAACGTTGAGCACCACAATATTTGAAGGCTGTGGTATGCCCAATTTACATGACTCTCATTCCTAAAATAGTGACCAGAAAATAGAAGGTAAATATATACTTGCCTGAAAAAAAAAATCTTGCCACAGTATTTTTTTAAGTATATTGTTTTCAGGAGACTCAACTAAAAACTGTGGCTTCTATACTCAGGGTGCAAAATTCTCTAACTTTAGGTTAGGACAAATTTGGATGAAAAAGCATCAAGATTATGTATGCCATTTTTAAGAAAGCTGTCAGAATTTAAACACAGCCTTTGGTGGGGGCTGTATGATGTCAGACTTGTAGAAAACATGCTCAAAACTTTTTGTTAGTAGGCGGGGTCAACTTGCTGAAAATGTCTTCTTAGAAAAAGTGACACATAAAACATGATTTTTTTTTTTTTTTTTTTTTTGTACTAATGTGCAATAAACTAAAATTCTAGATAAATTGAGAGAAAACAAACAGAAAAATATCTAAATTCTGTCAGTTATTATTTCTTTGAACCACACGCACTACCGAGTAGACTACAAATTTTCTGGCCCCATTTTCCTCCAGATCTTTTGATATCTCACTTAATTTTTTTATGTCAGATTGCGAGATTTTGACCCATTTCTTATTGCACTTACTGCCCATTGTGTGGTCACTGGTTGGTGAATTTGGTTCCTTTTGTCCGTTGTGTCTTAATTGTGTAGATAACAGAAAATAAAAGAGGCAGGTTCTCTTTAAGGGTAAACTCTAAAGGTACATTAATATTATAGAACTGATGTAATTTCAAATGACCATATATGGCATTGGATGTGAAAACTGATTAACAGATTTTTTGCAATATCAGCAATTTTCTAGAACTCACTCAAAATTACTTGGAGTTAAAACCCCAAATTCCATGTAAGCTCTCTTTGATTATAATCTCTGAGGAAAATTTATTGGCAGCTCATTTTTTTTTTAAGGGAGTGCTGATTTGTTAAAATTTGAATATATATATGTATATTAGTGTGTGAATGATATTAATGTTAAAATATATACATCCAAGATATACACAAAAGAATACGAATGTATTTACACTGCAACCAATGGAAAATTTTTGACATTTTGTCTAATATAGTGAAATGACTTCTGGGCTTAAAAATTACTTATATATTTATGTTATAGGCTGTGCTTGTGCTGTACATGTAATCTGTTGTTAAGAGTTGATTTACCTTTGGTTTTAAGTGATGATCGAAGCAGTCATTTGAATTATTTCACCACATGAGTCAAGTGTTGAGAAAAGAAGATCCACATCCAGCAAAATAATATATATACACACACATTGTGCAATTTTTACATGTATAGATATTCGATCCCTATATCTGATAAATCACACCTTCTATTAGCAAAGTGTTGACAATTTTTCTCCTTTAGCACTTGCGCACATAAAATAATTACCCCCCTGATTGGTCAGTTTTGGTAAATTATTGTTACAGGTTTTCTTCTTTGGTTGTAAGAGCTAAAGTGATACAAAGCGGATAAATTTTTTAGTTATTGGAACACTTTCCATAGATATGATAAATAATTGACAATCTTAATTTGTTGCGGAAATATAAAATTTGAGTGTCATTTGTAAATAAGTGTTGGCACAGTCAATTCTTGAGCAAATTGTACATAAGAAGCAAATAAAACAAATGTGTTGAATAAAAAAGATATTTGTATTTATTGTTACATTTTAACATATAAAATAAACATCTTTTTTTTCTGATTAAGAGGTGCAATCATGCTATTTCATTACTGAACAAAAATGTTTGTAGTCATTTGCCCTATCTCTACTTTTCTCTACTGTTGCAATATTGGAAACAAAAAGACTGAATTGCAGTTCTACAAATAAGTGGTCATGTTTTAATATCTGAAAGAAAAAATTTAATTCCTCAAAAAAAAAAAAAAAAAATTAAATGGGCAATCTACAAGGAGGTTAGATTCTAACAAAAAGATGGGTAACATATCGGGGGGATATAAAAATCAGTTTGTAACAAAACCTTAAATTCAGTTTTATCTTGAAATAATCATTTTAAGGAGACTCAAGATACAATAAAAGACAAAACGTTTTTTCTCACATCTATCACAGTTTTTTAAATCTATCAATTAAAGCAGCAACTTCCTCGTGATTTTTTTCTCAGAGGAACTGCTTGTGAAGTGGTGCCCTCTATAGAGCTGTTCAAGAACTTCAGTCTCTCCACTCCAGTCCAAGGTTGAGCACTATGAAACTGTAGATGTCAGTTAGCTCTTCAATCTAGAAAATTAAACATTACAACACTCAGTTGCAAAAAAAAAAAAAAAAATGGCCCTTTTATGAAATGCTGTTACAATTAGTATAGCGTCTGAACTGACAAGTATTGTACGCAATTTGAACTGTCATAATACTTGGATCTTGTAATTGAAAGGAGTCACATACATGTACCTATATACTAAATAGAGTGTCAATTCCATACATTACTTGTAAGTTAATTGCTTTTCATTCTATACTTGCTGCATGTATTCTCTGCATTCCGTTCTCCCCTCTCTTTCTTCTGAATCATTTACTAACTTGAAATCTAAGCAATTCACACAATTCTAAGCAACCATTAAACTTGGGGATCCTTAAAATTAAAAGAAATAAATCACATACACTTATAAAAATCCCACACTTACCACTTTAGCAGTGGGTTTTCCCGCCCCATGCCCAGACTTGGTATCAACCCGGATCATCAGGGGGTTTGTCTGAATTTTTACAAAAATTATAATATTTAAAGCAACTGTTTGATATTAAATATTAAATGGACGAAGAATCCAACATGCTCAGATACCAACTTGTGAAAATTAAACCAGTTGTTGCAGACTAGTAATTTTTTCTCCCCCAAAAAAAGGAAAAAGAAAAAACATTTTAAATATGGACAGTTTCATTTAAAATTTAACTTGGTTAAATTAGCAATTTAAGACCAAGCAGTCTAAGTGACCAGTAATCAAGCTGAAAAAGTTGAAAATCCACTCTGAAAAAGGTTTTAAAAAAATAAAAATAAAGGATACCTGTTGAGGCAAATTCCCCAGTTTATGTTGCACTTCAGCAATGTATTTAAGAGAGTGTAGAGGCACCACTCTGTCGTCGTGATCACCGGTCAGTAACAACATGGCTGGAAACTGGACGCCATTGTTTGGCTCTTGGACATTGTGGACTGGGGAGTATCTGAAATGGTGCGAATTATGTTAATGAGAAAATGATAAAATTTTTCATATTTTGCCAAATTTGTTTTGTTTGTCATGTCTTAAATTATCTTCTTGCAATAAATAAATAATAATAATAACAAAAATTGAATGTCAACCACATTTCCCATGATCATAATCTTTATTTCTCAAAATTCCTAAAATTTTGAACATAAAAAATTACAAGCATCAAGTTGGGTTTGAGTGAAAATGTTTGTACTATATGTCAAACTAATAACCATACATAACAATTCTTGAAAGAAATGTCATTTGAAATAAGATGAAATAAGTGTCACAGAGCATTCCTCATGGGTCAAAGGTCACCTGAAGAGGTCAAAGGTCACCTGAAGAGGTCAAAGGTCACCTGAAGAGGTCAAAGGTTACCTGTAGAGGTAGTCAAAACCTTCCTTTTCATCACTGCAGCCATAATCAGTGGTCCAGGCATGTCCAATAGTAAACTTATGGAACTTTAACATGTCCATTACACTAAAGAGAAAAAATATTGTTTCTACAAAAAAATAAAATAAAATAAAATAAAATAATAAAGTAATAATATCTATCACTGGCCCCCTTACAATTATAGCTATCAGGGTTTCCACAAAATCATTGACTTGAGGAACTTCAAAAAAAGTCTACAAAAATATCTATCAAGGATATTCTCACAGTTATCGTAACTATTATGATGGGGCCTTAGAAGTATGTTCTCGAGGACCTTCAACATGTCTAGAACTGTATAGAGAAAATATTGCTTGAAAAATGTACAAAAATTATATATCCTAGGTGATCCCATAATTACAATTATCATAAACCATTTTAAAAAACCATATACTACAACAGTTTTGAAATATTCCTACATGGCTCAACAGATAGAGAGAGAGAGAGAAAAAATTAGCTTGCATAAGGCTTTGCCTTAGGTAACACAAGTTATGAAACATTCACCACTTCATAACTGAAAGTAATATGTTAATGCAATTATCACATGGCAAGTGCCCAGAATATATGATCAAGCCAGATATTTTTGTACATCTACTAATTTTCCGCAATCTGGGGCGCTAATCCTGAGATAGTCTCACTCAATGTGACACTGCTTCTAGTGAGAGGAAGGGCAAAAAGCCTACACATCCCCCAACTCCACAAATGTCCCTAAAACTAGACATAGGACTTACCCCACTTGGAAATACAAAATATCCTGCTTTAAAATATTGAACCCAATTTGAGATAGGACTTACCCAACAAGGAGATTTAATTTACCCCACTTGGATATGCAACTTGGAGATAATACTTACTCTAGCTGGAGAAAATACTTACCCCACTTGGGCGATTGCACATCCAAAAAGTTCTGGTTTCTGGTTGACACAAGCTCCCACCAGCAGTCCGCCATTAGACCCTCCATTGATGGTGATTCTGAAACCAAAGATTTCATCGATCTCAGGTTTATTTGAAACAATCAAATACCATGAAGTTTAACAGTATTACAACAATTTAAGTATTGTGGGTAGTTTATAACTTATAAATGATTAAACAAATCATACACACCACCTATTTTTTGGGTAATTTTCACTAAATCATGCTATAATATGCAAGAACTAACAATGTTTTTCTGAAATTTTTTTTTTCATGGACTTTTTTAAAGTATTTGTTATACAATTATTTATCATGGGCTTTTTTACAAAACCAAGTAAACACGAATATAGTTCTGCAAGTTACTTAGTACTGAGAATTATTTTCTAACAAGTATCACAAAAATAAAATGCTTACCTTTTGTGGTTTGTATATTTTTCTTTAACAAGATATTCTGCAGCAGCTTGGAAGTCATCAAAAACATTTTGTTTCTTTTCTTTAATCCCAGCATTGTGCCAATCCTCACCATATTCTCTGGAAAAGAAAGAATAATATGGACTTTTTTCTTTCAAAAATCTAATGATTTTTAATTTTTTTTTTTAATTTGTCTTCATGTAAGTAGTGCTTTGAGGATTTTTCAAAGTTGGTCTATTACACTAGGAAGTGTAAATTATGTGGCTGTTAGAAAAGTTTTCCATTGTCAAAACAATTTGTCTTTAGAGTTGTAGTTTCTGAGACCTTGTCCAAGAGAACTTAGATGCTTATATCACAGAGACATCTTTAAGCAAAGAAGACTCAGGGATTGTTTTCAAAATTCCAAAGGTTCAATTGTTAAAATTTATAAACCAATACATATATTAAAAAAAAAAAAAAAAAAATATATATATATATATATATATATATATATATATATATATATATATATATATATATATATATATAACTATCAAAAGTTACAGAGTGTGTAATTTAACCGATAAATTTAAATTCTGCAATAAATCTTACTAATTATTTATTCAAAATACATAAATTTATCCCTACCCTCCGCCACGAATATTTGGTACTGCTACAACTCCCCCAAGATGTTGCATAAATACAATTCTGGACACACTAAAGGTAGGAGTGATGGCAATACTGAACCCTCCATAACCATAGAGTAACACAGGGTGGGAGCCATCAAGCTTAAGCCCCTGGAAAAATATGATGATAAACATTATTTGTTAACTATAGACTATTCTCCACTATTTTGCCTATGCAGAGTTAAATTTGTCTAAAGTATAGGCCTATGCTGGGAAAAGATATGCTAGCTAAAGATGGCTATGTTGAAACCACCATATCCATGGGGCAAGACGGTGAGAGCTATCAAGTTCAAACCCCTCAAATGAAAATTAATGAAATGAAACATATATGGTGTAGCAATACAATACTAGGCCCTGTTTTGTCATATAAGAGCACTGTTTCAGTATCAATACTGGTATGTTCATTTTTCATGCAATTTCCACCATGATTCCATTTATGTTAAAACAGTGAAACCATCCAGTATCTATTCAGTGAAATAATAAAACATTTCACAAAAAAAAAAAAAAAAAAAAAATGAGCAGGCAAATGTTTCTCACATTAAAAAAAACAACAACATTAGTCACTTAAGATGATCTTAAGTTATTATAACTGTAAATCATATTTCATGTCAGATACCTTTCTGTGGACAATAAACATGGGGATTTTGGTCCCATCTTTTGTAGGGTAAAACACTTGTTTGGTCTCGAAAAGGGCAGGGTTATAGTCCTTAACTAGTATTTCCCTGAACACCTGGAAAAAAAGAACGATTATAATAATAATAAGCTAGTATCTCTGCAACTGTCATAGACATTGTAGAAGAACAGAGAGCTTCAAAAATAAGAAGAGAAAATTTTATTTTTGAATCATTTTCTCATTATTAGTGTGTTTTTTGTTTTTTTTTTTTCGTAGTTTCAAAGCAGCAGAAAATTTTGGGTCTGCTTCAAATCTTCATATATAAGTCACTAAAATTATATTGCTATGAGCCAGTTATTTTCTGGTCTTGTGAAAGTTTCACACCTTTCATGCGCTATGTAATACAAGTGTTAATTTCCTTTACTTTGAAGGCTCCTGTTCTTGAAGAACTGACCAAATGAAGAAAGAAAGAGGGCAAAAAAATACAGTGGTTGAACCTGGAGACCATTAGAGAAGTTTGGCTCTGAAAGAAGTTCAATAATTTAATCTCAAAATAAGACATAATTCAAAGCAGACCCAAAAAAATAAATAAATAAATAAATAAATAAATAAATAAAAATAAGAAGAAGAAAATAGAAACATCTATAATTTTGACATTTACCAGATGGCTTTTTCATTAAAACGAAGCACTGTGACACACCACGACATAATTTTCCATTAAAATAAATTACTAAATTTTAAAACAAAAACTTACAGTTGGTTTCAGGGGTTCCTGGGTAAGGTCACACCTGTATATTATCCCTGGGGTCAAAAATGACATAAACTGATAGAAAATCTGAAAGGAGATGTTTTAAAATACTTGTTACTGATTAAAATAATTAAACAAAATATAAATGTCTATCAAATAGCTTTTAGTCTAAAAGACTGAAAAAGTAGGAAATTTTCATCTAACAATATCAAAAAGACATATTTTATAATTCTAAAGGCTCCTAAAATATATGTTATCTGAAGCATTCAGAAATAGACAACATTTTCATAATAATTATTATAATAACAAAAGAATTACTATAAGAAATTTTTCCTATGGCAAGAAAATAATATCATCCTATTAAATATAACAGCTTTCCAATATTTTATGACACAGATCTATGATATACAAATTTTTATGAAACTGATTCATGAAAAAAAAACATTTAGACCAATTTAAAGGTACTCAGCACAGGTGCAATAACTGACTTACTTCGGAGTCCTTTTTCTTTCCGGAGTATCCAACAATTGTGCCAACCTCCAGAGGAAGTTGTGTCACCATCTTCCCAGACTGAAGATCATTTAGATACAGTACATTCTGGAAGACATGAAATGAAATGTTTTATATGCTTAAACTTTTCAATTTCTACACTTACTTCAGCTGTACCTAAACAGAGCTTCCAATCACTACTGTTACTGTGACTTTCCTCAGCTTGTATTTCTTTCAGTCTCTTACAAATTGAAAAGCTTAAGCGTATAAAATAATCAAAAGACTACACTTTTGAATTTTTACCAAAATATGAAGTGAAATGTGATAAACCTTTCTATAATATAAATAATAATAATTATTATTTTTATTATGTGGCCCACTGCTGCAATATTCAGAAGGGTGAAATGAGTCAGGTCTATCAAACTGGACTACGCAGATTGATTCAATTACATGGGCAGTAATTTAAAATAAATTACATATGGGAAAACTGCACCCATCACCAATTGGGAAATCTGCACCGATTACCAACGTGTTAATAAGTATCATCACCTTGGCAAAATCAGCTGCTGAGTTGTTCATAACGAGATTATTCTTCATCAACAGAACAGGTGGATGTGTGGCCTTAAGTCCTGTTGTATGATGAAGGGTTCAAGGAAACTAGTGTGTGGGCGCATGCTTGCCAGAGTTCTTGTGTAGGCAAACATGTGTTCCTTTCGTTAAGTAACACTTGCAGTTGGACATGCACGCAAATACATGTGCAGTTTCTGTACATGCTTGTACATGTTCATGAAGATAAGCATGTAAATCTATGTACACATTTTGATGTGTGTGCCTGTGTGTTTGTGTTTGTGTTTGTGAGAGAGAGAGAGAGAGAGAATCATAATTGTGCACATACATGTGTTAAAGCACAAACATGTGCATTTGCACACCAGTGTAATCACGGAGTACCTTGACATCCTGCATGTAGCATAGGACTAATTTATTTTTGTTGACACATGCTGCCCAGTCTAGGACGTCCTTGGCATCCTCTGCCACCAGTATCTGCCAGTTGTCCTTAATAAAAAAAAGAAAACAAACATGTAATACCATTATATATTGTTTTTATGTTATGGTAATGTTCACAAAGCCAGTCTTGCAGGAAATTGGTCGGACCCCAGTTTCAAGAAAAAAAAAAAAAAAAAAAAAACTTAAGTCAGTTCCCTGGCTTAGTTGACTAGGATGTCTATGAGAATGCTGCTTCTGATAGGGCAAGATGTGCCCATGTAGCCTTGGTAATTAAGTTCTTAGTCAGGGAACTGGCCTGAATTGGCCTGAACTTTTAGACCAAAAACTGGTCTCTTTGAGCACAGGGAATCTATTCAGTGTCCAGTCAGGAATTAAGCAGCCAGCTTTTCAGTGCATTGCCATATTTGATATGCGGATCTGTTAGTTAGCTGTTCTGAATGTGCTCTTTGTTTTTCAGATTTACTACACTTAGCTCAGTTAAATAAAGTATAAGACTAAAACATTAGCCACTTCTTTGTTGTCTTTGTTACAAACCTGTGTATGTACCTGGATTACTACACTGTTTTATCTTGAGTCATTGGACTAATTTGAGTCAAAATAAGGTTAGTCCCAATTTTTGGGCTAAAGTCCTTTTGTCAAACAGGCCCTTACCAAGTCTATCAACAGATTATTACTATGACTGACTGCCAGGAAGTTGTCTTCTCAGCACAGGACTGACTGGTCATAATTCAACTGATTGTCACCTGTACAATGATAACATATAAAATAGATTGCCAAACTCTGAGCGAGTAATTATCAGATTACTTTTCTCAAATCCTTACCATCTCAGGCTTGCTAAGGTCTATGTTGATCAACTTGTACTTGGGAGCATTGAGGTTTGTTTTAAAGGTGAACACTGTGCCTTCATTTGTGATGTACTGAAACAAGGCAGCAAAGCTGTCAAANACTTCTACAATAATGGCCCGATCATGCTGGTTTTCGAACTTGACCTGCGTTTTATGAATATTCATCAGCTCTGTAAATATTAAGCCAAAAAGTAAAACTGCCCTCCACTTATTGTGTTTACAAGGAAAGTGCACGGCGCCGGCATCGGCATCGGCGACGGCGACGACAGACGCAGGTGATGGCAATATGTACAGACACATCTGTGTCTGTACATAAAAAAGTAGGAAATTTTCATCTAACAATATCAAAAAGACATATTTTATAATTCTAAAGGCTCCTAAAATATATGTTATCTGAAGCATTCAGAAATAGACAACATTTTCATAATAATTATTATAATAACAAAAGAATTACTATAAGAAATTTTTCCTATGGCAAGAAAATAATATCATCCTATTAAATATAACAGCTTTCCAATATTTTATGACACAGATCTATGATATACAAATTTTTATGAAACTGATTCATGAAAAAAAACATTTAGACCAATTTAAAGGTACTCAGCACAGGTCCAATAACTGACTTACTTCGGAGTCCTTTTTCTTTCCGGAGTATCCAACAATTGTGCCAACCTCCAGAGGAAGTTGTGTCACCATCTTCCCAGACTGAAGATCATTGAGATACAGTACATTCTGGAAGACATGAAATGAAATGTTTTATATGCTTAAACTTTTCAATTTCTACACTTACTTCAGCTGTACCTAAACAGAGCTTCCAATCACTACTGTTACTGTGACTTTCCTCAGCTTGTATTTCTTTCAGTCTCTTACAAATTGAAAAGCTTAAGCGTATAAAATAATCAAAAGACTACACTTTTGAATTTTTACCAAAATATGAAGTGAAATGTGATAAACCTTTCTATAATATAAATAATAATTATTATTATTATTATGTGGCCCACTGCTGCAATATTCAGAAGGGTGAAATGAGTCAGGTCTATCAAACTGGACTACGCAGATTGATTCAATTACATGGGCAGTAATTTAAAATAAATTACATATGGGAAAACTGCACCCATCACCAATTGGGAAATCTGCACCGATTACCAACGTGTTAATAAGTATCATCACCTTGGCAAAATCAGCTGCTGAGTTGTTCATAACGAGATTATTCCTCATCAACAGAACAGGTGGATGTGTGGCCTTAAGTCCTGTTGTATGATAAAGGTTCAAGGAAACTAGTGTGTGGGCGCATGCTTGCCAGAGTTCTTGTGTAGGCAAACATGTGTTCCTTTCGTTAGGTAACACTTGCAGTTGAACATGCATGCAAATACATGTGCAGTTTCTGTACAAGCATGTGCATGTTCATGAAGATGAGGCATGTAAAACTATGTACACATTTAGGTGTGTGTGTGTGTGCGTGTTCATAGTTGTGTGTGTGTGTGTGTGTGTGTGTGTGTGTGTGTGTGTGTGTGAAAGAGAGAGTATGTGTTTGTTTCATAATCACACACATGCATATGCGTTAATGCACAAACACGTGCATTTGCATACTAGTGTAATCAAGATGTACCTTGACATCCTGCATGTAGCAGAGGACTAATTTATTCTTGTTGACACATGCGGCCCAGTCTAGGACGTCTTTGGCATCCTCTGCCACCAGTATCTGCCAGTTGTCCTAAATAAAAAGAAAACAAACACATAATACTATTATATATTGTTTTCAAAGTTTTTAAGTCTACTTCAGGGGCAACTTTCACAAAGTCACTCTAGCAGGAAATTAGTCAGTTCCCTGGCTCAGTTGACTTGGATTTCCATGAGAGTGCTGTTACACTGCTTCTGATAGGGCAAGATGTGCCCATGTGACCATGTAACCTTGGTAATTAAGTTCTTAGTCAGGGAAATTGGTCTGATCTTTAATAAGACCAAAAAATTGGTCTCTTTGTTTTCTAGATTTACTACATTTAGCTCAGTTAAATAAAGAATTGATCTAAAACATAAACCCCTTCTTTGTTGTCTTTGTTACAAACCTGTGTATGTGCCTGGATTACTTATGGGAGAGTAATTATCAGTTTAACATTCTCAAATCCTTACCATCTCAGGCTTGCTAAGGTCTATGTTGATCAACTTGTACTTGGGAGCATTGAGGTTTGTTTTAAAGGTGAACACTGTGCCTTCATTTGTGATGTACTGAAATAAAAAACAGTATTGTTGCTATTAATCAGAATATTGATGCCATCAGGAAGTGCCTGGATATCCACAGAGTACAGCTGTATGTTACATAAAAGCCATAGAATGTATGTTAAATCTTTTTATTATAATAGCAACAGAAATATTTTTTGAAAATTTCAACAATTTTTTCAATGTTTTCCAATTTATCAACTTCTTTAAGAGTTCTAAATTTCGAAATCCACCAGTCTCCACCACCAAAATCAGAGTTACTCAATAATATAAAACTCAGATCTAGAAGTCTCTGCCTAATGTACATGCCACTTGCCACCAAAAGCATGTCTCTGGGGACAATATTGTATTTTAGGTGTCAGACTAGTTGAGAACTAAGAATCGTTAACAAACTAATGGAAATGTACTGGTTGTTTTCAATCATTTATCCACTGTCTTTATATTTCATACTTATTCAGTTTAATTCAGTATAACTTGGAATAGTACTTTCCAGAGGTCTGTTAGTCCCCAGGTGGCCAGTGGACTGATAAGTATGTCAATTACTAGTAACTGTCTGAAAGAGGTATAAAATTTTACCAAATACATTTTATTATACAACTCTTAAACTAACCTCGTATTCAGCATCAAAGTTATCCACCAATTTTATGTAAGGAAGCACACCTGGAATTGAAAATATCTCATTTCAATTTACGTAAAATGCTTTCAACAAAAGATTAATGTGCAGTCCATGCCAAAATGTTTCACTTCATAGCTCCTTCGTAAGCACCATGAAACCACCATCATCTGGAAATGCCTATAGATCCACATACTACAGCTGTATATTATTTGTGCCATCTGGAAGTGGCTGTAGACCTACATAGTACAGCCATATACTCACCATTAATGCCACCTGGAAATGCCTGTAGATCTACATAGTACAGCCATATAATAACCATTAATACCACCTGGAAGTGACTGTAGATCTACATAGTACTGCCATATACTCACCATTAATGCCCCATGGAAATGCCTGTAGATCTACACAGTACAGTCAGCCATATACTCACCACTAATGCCACCTGGAAGTGCCTGTAGATCTACATAGTACAGATATATACTCACCATTAAACCCATCTGGAAGGGCCTGTAGATCTACATAGTACAGCTATATACTCACCATTAAACCCATCTGGAAGGGCCTGTAGATCTACATAGTACAGCTATATACTCACCATTAAACCCATCTGGAAGGGCCTGTAGATCTACATAGTACAGCTATATACTCACCATTAATACCATCTGGAAGGGCCTGTAGATCTACATAGTACAGCTATATACTCACCATTAATACCATCTGGAAGTGCCTGTAGATCTACATAGTACAGCCTGTTGACTGGGTGGCAGCCTTCACTGATCATCATCACCAAATAACGCCCACAGTCCGTTACCTCAGCTCCTCTGTAAACAATGTATGTCAATACTTTTTACATCAACAGATGTTACATAAATTCAAAACATTTATGTCCTATATCAAGGTACAAAAAGCAAATTATATTTAGCTCGATAAATAGCTTTTCTTGAATTTCAGATAATATATGGACCTTCCAATCCTGAATGCACGACTGAATCAAGAACAACTCGTCATCATCTTATCTAATTTTGTCAGAAATATGTGAACAATTGCCATAATTGCACCATTTTGAGGATACTAAACAATATTAACTTTCTTTTTTCATTTTACCTAATCTTCTTATATCTCTGTTAATGCATTCAAAGGGCTGCACAAAAGCTGCGAAAGGCCTGCAAATCGGCAGATTACAATTCTCAAACTTTGAATTCAAAAGTTTGAATTCTTTTCTTTATTATTATTATTTTGAGTAATACTGATATTTACATCATCCATTTTGGGTGATCTGGAAACTCAGCACAGAGCACATCCTCCACCTGTGACGTCCCCAACCGGTGGTAGTATAACTTCTGGTTGACATTACTGGTTGTCTCAGTACCATCAGACTTGCCTTCCTGCTCCTTGTACCTCTGAATAATAAAAAACATGGAATTTTTTTTCAGTGATCTTCCTATAGCAAAAATTACTAGTAATTTTAATTTCCTAATGGAAATTTGAGTACTTTGTACTTAATCACCTAGATATACAAAGCAACAAATCCAAAATCTTATATATATATATAATTCTTTGTATCAGACTTGCCTTCCTGTTCCTTGTATCTCTGAATATAAACATTGTATTTTTTTTTCAGTGATCTTCCTGTAGCAAAAAATAACTTTAATGGAAATGTACTTTGTATCTAATCACCTAGCTATACTAAGCTAATATCCAAAATCTTATATAGAGAATTATGATCCATAAACCTATTTGAGTTTTTAAAGTTTAAATTGAACCACTCTTGTAATGACACAGAACCTTGTAATTCCATTTGAAACAGTGAACTCAAAAAATTCAAGACTCAAAAAAGGGTTTATAGATTGCAAATTCTTTAACACAATTAAATAGGGTAAACCTTGAAATCAACTGGAAAACTGAGGAAATTTCTAATGTTATTTTTATTCTTTCTTTTTTTTCCCTATATACAGTATGTAAATCCAACAAACACTGTATATCTTTACAATGAATACCACTCTCAGTTCACCTTAGTTACAACCTAAGTTGGTTACTGCCCAAGTTTTGTTTTTACCAACAATTTTTAATTCAATTTTTCAGTTTCAAATCCAATTTTCACCTAAACTGACATCCTTAACTACTGTAACAATAATAACAAAACTGCTTTAATTATTAACAGTTCCACCTTTTCATTAGCATTTAAAGTAAAATACCTTAATACCACTAATGAGATGAATGTCTTAGCCTACCAATTTTGAAAATTCTACAAATCTGACTGAATGTTAGTATCAGCTTAATAATTTCCTTGTAATTGCGATCATTTGCATGCATAATAAGGCACCATAATATCCTTTGAGTGACATGGCTACCAAGAAGCTGCCCAACCCATGAGTATAGATTAATAGCATTAACTGAAATTTTCCCTTTGTCATGAAATACTTTTGAGAATTATATCTTTTTGTTATGGCATGTGTTAGTAAAAGGAACTCTTAATTATTATAGTAAGTTCAGGAGTTTAAAACGGGGATTTTCAAAGTAAAGTATCCAAGAAAAAGGAAACCACTGTACAGGGTCTCAACATGGGGTAGGCAACATCCCTAAATAGAATTTAATCTGACCATATGCAACTATATCCCCAAGTGTTCCTCTTTTTAAAAAGATTTATTGCAAAATTTTAAAAACTTCACGTATGTATACTATACTGGGGTAGCGCTAGCAATTTTTTCCGCTTAGCCAAACCACCACTTTTTTATCAACTTGTTTATGTTATCCAAATGTTAACTAAAATTAGTCAAATCAAGCCTTTTTCTTTAGCCAATTTAAGTCAGTTTTAGCATTTGGCTAAACTGGCGAGTGTTAGCGCTACCCCAGCTATAGCTTAGTAATTGTCACACACACACAGACACACACATTTTTAATGTTAAAGGGATAATAACTCTTCGTATGAAATCTGTATTTCACAATAAAAACATTGTGAGTGACTCATAAAAATATAATATATTCTGTTTTCCCACAAAAACGGCTGTTATAGCTATTATTCTGATATCTGAGCTTGTCTTTTGACCACGTGACCTCCACTGATGGCTATACTATTAATACCAAACTTTTTAGAAAAAACCAGGGACTAACTTTGAATGTAAAAATGGATTCATTAACCATTGGTAAGTATGGGAAAATTGTTGTTTACTCCAGGAAAATTCATTTTTTGGCCGAAACGAAGAGTTATTATCACTTTAAGCCACAGCAAATATAAGACCAATAGAACAACTGGAAACTGATTGTCTCATTTTCCTACTGCTTTCCTCAATGTTACTATGTGCTTGTTATATCAAAAGCAACAGTGAAGGATATATATATATATATATATATATATATATATATATATATATATATATATATAATTGGAAGGTGGCTAAAACCAAGGTGCTTTCTGTGAATAAAGCTAAAATGAGCTTACGAATATAAAGATAATGAATCAACAATGTCATGTTCATGAAAACAGCTAAAAATAACTTTGAAAATAAGGGGAAGGGCAACCTAGGTGAGATTTATGGAAGCAGCTAAAATTAACTGGCAAAAATGAGGAAAAAGATGTTAAGAAGTCCGTGTTTGTGAAAATACCTAGCTAAAAGTAACCTTGGAAAATAAGGGGAAGGGCAACATCAAGGTGATATCCATGACAGAAGCTAAAATCAACTTGAACACTTAAGAAAAAAACCTAAAAAAAAATCTGATTTCAAAACCTATAACAGTTAAAATTCATTTGTAAAAAAAAAGTAATGGGCATCAAAACCCCTCCTCACATTTTACTTAAAGTTTACCGACAGAAAATATTAGACAGAACATCAACCCCACCTTCCCCCTACCTTAACCTCAACTCAATTCCTTCCTTGCTCTGAAAACTCAGTGTACTAAGGTTTTCTACTCACATTATAAAACATGCCTTTATGATCATGAGTCCAAGCCATGCTGGAAAACTTCACCTTTTCCAGAGTGTCTGGAAGATCTTTACCAGTGGCAACCTCCTTGAACTGTAACGGGGATTTTCAAAATAAAGTATCCAAGAAAAGCAAAACCACTGTACTGTAACAAATAGTTTTGTATTAAACAACACGCCCTGTTTCTTATTTTTTTGCTTCTCTTTCATTCTTTTTATTTCTTATAATACAATAAAAATGTGTTGTTGTTTTTTTTTACTTAAAAACAAAACTTTTCTTAATTGTTTATATAAATAACATTACATGGAAATTACTCTATTTAACAAATGATAAATACATAGTAATTTAAAGTTAAGATTTTCTGTTGTGTCCTTTTCACCATGGCATTGACATATTCAATCAAATTAAGTAACTCTATACCTTCAAAGTGTGTAAGGCAAACACATAATTTAATTTCGAGTTTAGATTGTCTTCTCTGAAAACAATATTATTAAGTAGTTGTTGCTCATTTAAAGCATCATTTCTTGCTACAACTGTCCAGATCCTAGTCTCATCACCTCAACAATAACATAACCAATGACAAACAGATAGATGGCAGCACATGCTATAATCTTTACCTTTATAGTAATCCAATCAGAACCACTGTTACTTAGGCCATAGGCAAAATATTCCCCATTCTCTGAAAAGGCTGTGCCTCTAATAGAAAGGGTCCCATCTTCTGACAAAGCATTAGGATCGAGAAAAACTTTTGCTTCTGCTTCCAAGGACTCTTGGACGTAAAACACACTGAAAGTTTGATCAAAATGAATTTTAGAATGCTGAATAAACAAATAAACAAATAGACAGATAAGTTAAACATTCACACTGATCTATTACTGCCATTATTTGTGGGTACAGGCTTGTCACATCTCCTTTATAACTTTTAGACTGGGCTATTAAACTGGCTTTTTATAATCTGGTCCTTTTGATATACCATTTGTGGTTTAAATTAGTATTATTTTTTAGTCATTTACACACATACATGCACACACACCTACTAGTAAACACGTACACACTCGCACGCGCACACACACACACAGACACACCTACCTCTGATTTTGTAAGCCAGTGTTATAGTAGTAGAAATAGCGGTCTCCTTTCTTGGAAGGACAGCTATACTTTGGGTAGTCCCACATCTCTGTTATTCTGTAAAAACAAACAGCAGAGACTGTCCTCAGAAATACAAAAATAATGCCAGTCTTCAAAAGTTCAAATAACTTCACTTGATCATATGAAATAAAATGAGACAATAAATAACAACTTTGAAAAAAAATCAATAAAAATAAATTATTTTGCATAAAAAAAAACTAAATCTGTAATCAATACATTTTATCAAGAGAAATGCTACCTATCCTTTCATTCAGTCTATTTAAACAAGGACTACACTAAATAAAGTAACATAATAATGATTGTCACAGTGGGTTAAAGAGAGCTCTCTTTCATAAGCAAAACCCCTTCGTACCCACCAACGGCAACCCCCTCTCTCCACCCCGTCTCACATGCAGCCCCCAAATTTCTTTCTCATTTCTCCATCATACCTCTCATTCAGCTTCTTCCTGACGGAACACTTGTCCAAGAAGGGCTCCGTGACTGCATTTTGAGCATCTACGAATTCCTTGGTCTCTTCAGCGTCAGGATCTTCCATCCAGCCATAGGGGTCAGGAACCTAGGGCATTTTAAAAATAAAAGATCATTCTCCATAGAAAACTAGGCTTACTACAGTTGTAGGTTTCGGGAATTAAAGGGATAATAACTCTTCATTTCGGACAAAAAATGAATTTTCCTGGAGTAAACAACAATTTCCCGTACTTACCAATGCTTAATGAATCCATTTTTACATTCAAAGTTAGTCCCTGGTTTTTTTCTAAAAAGTTTGGTTTTTTGTTAAAATCTCTTAAGAGATTTTAACAGATTAAAGCCATCAATGGATGTCACGTGGTCTAAAGACAAGCTCAGATATCAGAATAATAGCTTTAACTGCCAATTTTGTGGTAAAACAGAATATATTATATTTCTATGAGTTATTCACAATGTTTTTATTGTGAAATATAGATCTCATACGAAGAGTTATTATCCCTTTAACCTAATACATTAAACAATATATTCTCCATACAAAACTAGGCTCAGCAGTAGAGGATGGGAATTAACCTAATACATTTAAAAACAGCTAGATTATTCATAGAAAACTAGGCTAATTGTACTAATATTCTTGTAGCTGTGCTCACTTTTCAATCTATTCTAACAAATAACAGGTTAATTTGAGCTATGTAACAGAGAAGTTCTATCTGAATACATACTGGAGTACAGAAAATTGCAGAACATTTGATTTCATTTGAATGCAACATACATCCTACATAAAACAGCAAAATTCACCAAAAAGAAACTCTAGAAACTTGGAAAGATCTTATTCACAGAAATCAAAGGACGAACACATTCTGCAACAATCAACCAAAGTTGATGTAAATGTGATCGGTAACTCTCATACAAAACATATCCTGGGGAAACGCCTAGTACCCTGGGCAGAACATCCTAGTTTCGAGAACAGCACTGAAAACTCTTTCAAATCAAATAGATTTGCAT
Source organism: Lingula anatina (assembly GCF_001039355.2). Next base: position 107,841 of record NW_019775383.1, on the reverse strand, counting down.
GTATATGTCGATCATGTAATTTGTACCATAATTTTCTGATCATGGATAAAAATGCAAAGATTTTCTGCTCATTTTTTTATTTCTAATTTATTTAATATTATTATTATTACTATAGCCAGGGAAAGATGGGCGGTTCGTTTAACCCCCCACCCCCCCCCACCCCCCACCCTCTCCATTCCGGCTCTGAGACTCTGCAGTAAAGTGGCCGGTTGTTTCATTCAGCATGAACCTGCATGTTTAGCCAATCTTTCAGCACATCGGCTAGAAGTCAAAATATTTCGATGGAAATGTCATATGATATCATTGATGAAAATGAACAACGGGTTTGACATCAGCATTATTTATGTACTGCAGCACAAACAACTCCATGCTGTTTAATGTCATAAAGACTGTGCGTCAGCCAAATGCCTATCAATATCGTCCACGCAATAGCCTCGAATTCGGTATATCACCCTCTTACAGGTGTTTTAAACAAAGTCGTGAGAAAGAGGCCTTGCGGCGGTGTATAAGCAAATTTTACGTTGCCATCGTCTATATTGGATACCAATAAGTGAGTGCCCCTACCTTTGTTCCATGGTAATCCTCCACGCTCGACTCGTCCCTTCTTGCTTTCGGGTACTGGAACATATTCGGAATGCTAACGAAGCGAAACTGAAGAAAGACCAAAAAGAAAACAATGCACAGATGCTGAACTCTTCGGCAACCTCTTCGATCGAGAATCATGCAGGGGACGACGAACAGACAGAAGCAGGAAAGGTCCCACGGGACTGATGCTATTAATGAATTATGCTCATCAGTGTTGCTCATATCCCCCAGATATTATCTATAATCATCCCCAATCCATTACATATTCATTACATATGGCATGTCGGGATTTTCAAGAGAGGCCTACATACTTTAGGAACATAACATTTACAAAACTCTTGAAAAATGCAGACCTTTCACCAAGGAGGGAATTCCAAATCACAACCAACCAATCATAAAATGGACTTGATGACGTCACTGGACGTAAGGTTTCTATAAATAGAACACAAACAGTGAGTATATAAAAGGTGGACATTTAATTTATTGATCGTAATACATATATTGGAGAGGATATTCCTCCGTTTTGCAATGATTTGTACGTTGCAGGTGACTTGCGAATAGTAAAGGACGTTCTTGAAGTATTATGAAGGAGCTTCGAGCCAGTAGCACCTAGTAAGGGAATCGATGCTTCGATCTGCAAATAATTTTCACAACACAACATGGCCGACACGAGTTGTATGAAGAAGGTTACTAACGCTGTTGACTCGCTATCCGAAGGTCATTTGAAATATGAGACATCGTCAGCGGATTCGTCTTATGATAGTTTTCCCTTCTGGCATTTGTCGCCAGATTTATTTTCGAGCAGGTTAAGTGTGACAGAGAATTTAGATTCAGATAAAGATGAAATACATCCTGGTTCGAATAACAGAAAATCAGAAGGGAATTTCGCCAAGTCTGCAAGCAACACATCACCAAGAAAGAAAAAGAGAGGCAAAGTAAGAAAGTCAAGTCGGACAAAAACACAAGGTTTTGTAAACACAGTGTCAGAAATGAACGCCACTGTGAATGATTCAACCGTCACGTCCTCTGAACAAGATGGCCCGCCTGCTTTGGGTGGCTTACATAGGCAATTAATGGAAGAAATTGAACGCTTTGACTCCAAAACTTTAACTCACCCACGTGGTTCTTTCAGAACCAACCCTTGTGGATCTTTCAGGCGTATGGGCCCGTTTGGTTGTATCATAAAAGTACCCCATGAGCCAGAAGGGAGCATATCTAGCACCGAGGCATGGGACACAGACTGGGACAGCGACGGGTGGGACAACAGTCCCGAAGATGACGACACTTTGATCCCTGACCTTGAGGCAGCTGCCCAGCAGCTACAGATGTTATTGGCCAGGGAAGATTTGGCTGAAGAGATGGGGTGGGGGCTGCGAGAAAACCACCCCGCCAAACCCCCCTTTCCCCTGGGGCCCTTACAGACCACCGAGTGTATGGTGTGCTTTGACACACGCGACCTTCACCTCCGCCATTGCTGTCAGCTGCCTGTCTGCAATGAATGTTTGAAAGAATATTTCAGAACCCAAGTGGAGCAGGCCAATGTTAAACTGGGTTGCGTCAACCCGAGCTGTGATGCCTATGTCCACAGAGATGAGATCATTTTCATGTTAGAGCCTGAAATGAAGGACAAATTCTACCGCTTTCTCGTCGATGCAAACAAAGAGCCTCATGTCAAAACTTGCCCGCGCTGCAGCAAGATCATGACTCTAAAAAAGGAAGACTTGACACAGTCCAAGTCGATGAAAGCAGGGTACTCTGTCACCTGTACGGAGTGCCACCTAGTGTGGTGTTTTCCATGCCAGGCCCCATGGCACGAAGGCGTAACGTGCAAGCAGTTTAAGAAAGGAGACAAGCTGCTACGACAATGGGCCAAAGAGTACCATTATGGTCAACCCAATGCTAAGAGGTGTCCTAGCTGTAAGGTAAGATTAAAATTATTGGAGTATAAGGTGGAGAAAGGAGGGGGGGGGGAGAATGAATAAAAAAATCCATGTATATATACCTGAAAAGTGCCCCAGCAGTTCTATTTGGAATATTATCCGGGGAAAGTTGGGGGGGGGGGGGGGGGGGTTGACCAAAAAAAAAAAACCCTGCACAGTGGAGTGACCAAGTTGCAAAGTGGGTTTTGAATTATTTGGAGTATAATCTGGGGAACAAGTATTGAATTCAATAAAATGTCTGCACATGTATCTGAAAGGTGACCCTGCTGCAAGGTGGGTTTAAATGGAATATNGAAAAATTTTTTTCCTTTTTTTTTTTTTTTTTTTTTTTTTAATTTTTTTTTTTTTCTTTATACCCGGGGAAAATGGGGGGTTTTTTTTACCCCCCCCCCCCCCCCCCCCCTCTCCATTCCGGCTCTGAGACTCTGCAGTAAAGTGGCCGGTTGTTTCATTCAGCATGAACCTGCATGTTTAGCCAATCTTCCAGCACATCGGATAGTAGTCAAAATATTTCGATGGAAATGTCATATAATATCATTGATGAAAATGAACAACGGGTTTGACATCAGCATTATTTATGTTCTGCAGCACAAACAACTCCACGCTGTTTAATGTCATAAAGACTGTGCGTCAGCCAAATGCCTATCAATATCGTCCACGCAATAGCCTCGAATTCGGTATGTTACCCTCTTACAGGTGTTTTAAACAAAGTCGTGAGAAGGAGGCCTTGCGGCGGTGTGTAAGCAAATTTTACGTTGCCATCGTCTATATTGGATACCAATAAGTGAGTGCCCCTACCTTTGTTCCATGGTAATCCTCCACGCTCGACTCGTCCCTTCTTGCTTTCGGGTACTGGAACATATTCGGAATGCTAACGAAGCGAAACTGAAGAAAGACCAAAAAGAAAACAATGCACAGATGCTGAACTCTTCGGCAACCTCTTCGATCGAGAATCATGCAGGGGACGACGAACAGACAGAAGCAGGAAAGGTCCCATGGGACTGATGCTATTAATGAATTATGCTCATCAGTGTTGCTCATATCCCCCAGATATTATCTATAATCATACCCAATCCATTACATATTCATTATATATGCCATGTCGGGATTTTCAAGAAAGGCTTACATACTTTAGGCACATATCATTTACAAAAGTCTTGAAAAATGCAGACCTTTCACCAAGGAGGGAATTCCAAATCACAACCAACCAATCATAAAATGGACTTGATGACGTCACTGGACGTAAGGTTTCTATAAATAGAACACAAACAGTGAGTATATAAAAGGTGGACATTTAATTTATTGATCGTAATACATATATTGGAGAGGATATTCCTCCGTTTTGCAATGATTTGTACGTTGCAGGTGACTTGCGAATAGTAAAGGACGTTCTTGAAGTATTATGAAGGAGCTTCGAGCCAGTAGCACCTAGTAAGGGAATCGATGCTTCGATCTGCAAATAATTTTCACAACACAACATGGCCGACACGAGTTGTATGAAGAAGGTTACTAACGCTGTTGACTCGCTACCCGAAGGTCATTTGAAATATGAGACATCGTCAGCGGATTCGTCTTATGATAGTTTTCCCTTCTGGCATTTGTCGCCAGACTTATTTTCGAGCAGGTTAAGTGTGACAGAGAATTTAGATTCAGATAAAGATGAAATACATCCTGGTTCGAATAACAGAAAATCAGAAGGGAATTTCGCCAAGTCTGCAAGCAACACATCACCAAGAAAGAAAAAGAGAGGCAAAGTAAGAAAGTCAAGTCGGACAAAAACACAAGGTTTTGTAAACACAGTGTCAGAAATGAACGCCACTGTGACTGATTCAACCGTCACGTCCTCTGAACAAGATGGCCCGCCTGCTTTGGGTGGCTTACATAGGCAATTAATGGAAGAAATTGAACGCTTTGACTCCAAAACTTTAACTCACCCACGTGGTTCTTTCAGAACCAACCCTTGTGGATCTTTCAGGCGTATGGGCCCGTTTGGTTGTATCATAAAAGTACCCCATGAGCCAGAAGGGAGCATATCTAGTACCGAGGCATGGGACACAGACTGGGACAGCGACGGGTGGGACAACAGTCCCGAAGATGACGACACTTTGATCCCTGACCTTGAGGCAGCTGCCCAGCAGCTACAGATGTTATTGGCCAGGGAAGATTTGGCTGAAGAGATGGGGTGGGGGCTGCGAGAAAACCACCCCGCCAAACCCCCTTTTCCCCTGGGGCCATTACAGACCACCGAGTGTATGGTGTGCTTTGACACACGCGACCTTCACCTCCGCCATTGCTGTCAGCTGCCTGTCTGCAATGAATGTTTGAAAGAATATTTCAGAACCCAAGTGGAGCAGGCCAATGTTAAACTGGGTTGCGTCAACCCGAGCTGTGATGCCTATGTCCACAGAGATGAGATCATTTTCATGTTAGAGCCTGAAATGAAGGACAAATTCTACCGCTTTCTCGTCGATGCAAACAAAGAGCCTCATGTCAAAACTTGCCCGCGCTGCAGCAAGATCATGACTCTAAAAAAGGAAGACTTGACACAGTCCAAGTCGATGAAAGCAGGGTACTCTGTCACCTGTTCGGAGTGCCACCTAGTGTGGTGTTTTCCATGCCAGGCCCCATGGCACGAAGGCGTAACGTGCAAGCAGTTTAAGAAAGGAGACAAGCTGCTACGACAATGGGCCAAAGAGTACCATTATGGTCAACCCAATGCTAAGAGGTGTCCTAGCTGTAAGGTAAGATTAAAATTATTGGAGTATTAGGTGGGGAAAGGAGGGGAGGGGGGGATGAATCAAAAAATCCATGCATATGTACTCCTGAAAAGTGCCCCAGCAGCACTATTTGGAATATTATCTGGGGAAAGTGGGAGGGGGAGGGTGTTGACTAAAAAAAAAAAAAACCTGCACAGTCGAGTGACCAAGCTGCAAAGTGGGTTTTGAATTATTTGGAGTATAATCTAGGGAACAAGTATTGAATTCAATAAAATCCTTGCACATGTATCTGAAAGGTGACCCTGCTGCAGNACATGTATCTGAAAGGTGACCCTGCTGCAAGGTGGGTTTAAATGGAATATTATCTGGAGATGATGGGATGTTGGGGGGGGGGGGGGTATTAGTAAATCCAAAAAATTATCCAGTATGCAAGTTATCTAGACAAAAATTCAGGTCTGTACCTAGTTGGGGAGGGGGGGGGTGAAGAAAGAACTGCCCTTTCAATCAGAAAAGATCAGCTCTATATCAGGATTTGATATTGGTTGTTGGTTCCATGCCATTTCGAGAGTTGTACCAATTGTAGGTAAAAAAGTCAACTTTTTCAAAAATAAAAAAATAGAGACCCCATTGAAATTGCTCATGTATAGACCTGAATTTTGTATTCATGAATAAGTGTAAATATATATATAAAGATTAATTTGCCTTATTGTGTATATATATATATATATATATATATATATATATATATATATATATATATATATATATATATACACACACACACACAATAAGGCAAATTAATCTTTTCACATGAATTACCCATTGTGTTATTTTTAGCTTTAATTTTCTGATTATCCATTAAAGGTAAAAGGTAACGACCTGAATTCTCCTTAAAACTTGTATCCATTGTGTCAATTTCTTCATTTCCAGCAAGTGTGGCATTATAACAACTGGTAATTTGATATATAACGTACAAATGTTAGATCAAATCCTTTTGTAAAACTGCTTGTGACATAAGGAAATAAGGAAGTAAAATAAAACAGTTAACCTCAAGATCTCAGGTGTACCCAAGACCTCGAATTGCAATTAACATTATGCGTTTGGGGGGGGGGAGGACCTCCAAAACAGAGGTTATCGCCATTATTTTGGAATCTGTACTTGCTACTGGACCACATGACCTCGATAGATGGCTACCCTCTGTAAAAATATCTTATACATTATTACAAAAAAAGCAAAATTTTTAGAAAAAAACAGGGACTAACTTGGATTGTTTGTACTGAAAATTGTCATTTACCCGAGGAAAATCCATTTTTGGCTAAAATGAACAGTTGTTTTTTCCTTGAAGCACATTTACTGGCAGTCAATTTTCAGTTATAAATACACTTTTGTCCAGAGTAAGAGCTGATGTTCAGAGCTAGTATACAAGTTAAGTCATCTAAGCCTCAGAAATTTTAAAGACTTTGAAATTTTAAAGACTGTGAAGTGTGCTCTAATCAGGTCTGTACATTTAAATGAGTTTCTGAACATGGTGACATAGGAATCTTTTTGGTGTCTTTCTGATGAACTCAGTTTATGATATGTTGGTATTAACTGATTGGTGATTGATTAATTAAATACAATCTGTTTTGCTCACAGGATTAGACACACATGATTTGCAGGACTGATAAATTAACTGTCACTGTGATACTAGTACAATTGTCAAGTCACACGGTGGAGAAATTTGATATCATTTCTGCTATCTCCGCGCTCCTATTTATAGTACAGTACTCATGTTTTGAAATTTGTTGATCATGTATTCTTCTGCAGAAGGACAATATGGTATTTGCTCAAAAAGTTTGAATCAGTTTGATTTTTAGAATTGTGATTTATGCATTCTGAAGTCCTGAAACTAATGTTTATTATAAATTGAAAATATTGATATATAATGAAAATATATATTGTTGAAATTGTGTTGAAAACTCGAGTTAATTTGAACAGATTTGAAAAGGTAATTTTCCAAATATTTTATGTTTACGTAACACCTGAAAAAAAAAAAAGATAATAAAATCTTCTCAAAACTTTGGTTTTTTATGAGTAGCACCTGCGTAGGATTTTTTTTTTTTTTTCTTAAATTTACCTGAAACAAAAGATAAGGAAGGAGAGAATATTGAAATGAATGAAGTACCATAAAATACAATAAACATACAATATCTCATTTGTAACTTAGATCCTGGGACATGTACACATAGGGATATTTCATGCAATAACAGGAACTCAGAGTCTACATCCTAATGAGATTCTATAGAGTGTACTTAGCACCTGACATCGCACTTACTGTACTAGGACAGTGCGATTTCACACTAGAGAGCTTTATAATTTGACGTAACAGGGGCCCTGAGTTAAATATTCCAAGAAGTCTTCATTCCTGGAGGACTTGTCGTCTAGGTCTGTTTGTTAGTCTGCCATTTCAATATGCACTCATTGCAGGTAAATTCAGGACATGGCAGATGTTATTTTATAAATATAATAGTTAACTAATGAAGACGTCCCGGAACAGGCCCCATGCAGTTCATTTGGGGATTTAACATACAGGATTAAAAAGGGTCCCTTGTTAATTAGTGGTGTTAATTGGTCTGTTTCTGTCTAAAATTAGTCTGTTTTCTGTCTGAAATTATTCCGTTTTCTGTCAAAGTTTTCCCCTGTGTGAGCATTCTCTCAGGTTGGAATACACACACACACACATACACACACACACGCATACACACACATGTAAACACACAAACATGCTCTTTCTTTCTCTGTCTGACAATTACACATACTAGTATCTCTCTCTCTCTCTCTCTCTCTTGCCATTGAGTGCTTGCCATTGATAGAGCTTTGACTTATACTTGTTTTTGCTTGTGCTGAGAGAGGTTTGAACAGCATGTTAGAATTTTTTTATCTTATTCACTAAGATAATGCCAAAATAAACCTTGTCATGTTACGTGATAATGTTGTCACGTTGAAAAATACAGTGTGGTGAATGTGTTTATTCGAGCTGATGATGTTACAGCAGCTTTTTGGTGGGTTAAAACTGAATTTATTGATTTCTGGCAGATCTCCCTTACAGTACCTGAATGGCTGTTAACTCTGTTTTTAACGCTTATTTAATCACAACAGTACTAGTACAAGTAAGTACTAGTACTATAAATCTTGGAAGGGTTTTATCAGTAAAGAGGAGAAGTAATGCTTTTTTTAAATAGATACTCATAATAATAGATGACGTGTGAATAGATACTCCTAAACAAAAAACTTATGGCTCCATTCAGAATAACTACGTACAACTGTGTCAAACCATACAATGACACTTCCTAGGTATCACCATCACGCCATTTTTTTTTTTTTTTAATATCTTTCTTAGTTACAGAGATATATATCACGGAGTGATCACTGTATTATAAGACAGATTTACAAAACGGCAAAATTAATGATATACTAGTAAATGCTGTCTGTAGGGAGAGGCACCTATGGTGGTAAATAAAACCAAAAGGGAGTTCTTACCCAGTAGGTATTTATTTTTATGTGATAGTTATTTCATATAAAAGAAAGGGGAAACTATCCAAATATAGGCCTTCAGTTATAATGTATCAAACCCGAATGTATCATATCTTTAAGGGACAATTTTGTGAGACTTAGGCATGGAAAAAGTCAAGTGCATACATTTTTAGTCCACAGAAAACACCCAGGTAAAGAAGGGCTTGATTCACAATGCAGCTCTATTCACACCAGATTTAATTTAGACAGGAAATTTTTTTATTGTCATTACAAAACGATCTGGATTCACAATACAATTCATTCATTTGAATATTCTCAGTGAATACATAACTAGAAAAAAAAACATGAGTAGAGGCAAATTGAATACACCATGAAAAGCATAAAAATGTAAAACATACTGGTACTGTACACACAAAGGAATAGTTCGAGTTATTTAAGACCAAAGTACAAGGATATGACACAGTATTTGACAATAGACTGCCATAAAAGCACAACTGGATCGAATTTGTGACTCTTCCAATACGGGCTGTAAGATTAAGAGATGTGACTCAGGCTGCAGTTTTATGGTAATTTATCACAAATTTTGAACACCATACTTTTCTTCCAAACGTTATCAGAATTACAGGATATCATTGTGGTTTTTAAAACTACTCACATAAAAAAAACAATCTTTTTCAATTGATATTGACCCACCTCATTATTTTTCTAACACACATTTTAGGTAAATTAAATAATTAACCTTAAAAAAAAAGAAATTATATGATTTATGGATTTTGTTCAAAATTAGAGAATAAGTACCATTAAATATTGACAATTCAGTGACTTGCATCATCAGAATACTGACTTCTGGAAAGAAAAAAATGATTATGGGATTTCTTGGTATGCGGCTTGTCTGCAATGGGGGGTTGAGTACAGTATGCAGTTTTTATGGTCATAAATGTTCCTATTATTTTGTTATATAGCTTGTACTAATGTAAAAGGCATGCACCATCCTTTTGAAATAAAGGAACTATCACAATAACCCCTGCTAAAAAATGACAGTTGTATGCAAAACAAAGAATTTATATATATACCCGTATCTGTTCACTTGGCTTATTCATGGTGATAATTACTGTAACTAAGATATTATTCATGGTGATAGCAAAAATTGGGCCCCAAATCTCTCTCTCTCTCTCTCTCTCTCTCTCTCTCTCTCTCTCTTTTAAGTGTGAAAATAGTTTATGATGGTTGGCAAAAACTAAGTGGCGAGGACCCTAGAAAATTTTTCATTTTTTTTTTTTTATGTGCCAGAATCATGTGAACAGTGGAGTTGGTTTAACCTGTGTTATCTGCATATTATATGTTTTTGTATTATATTGATTTAAAATCTATTTTGGCTATCAGTTACACATGTAAGACTTTTCTCTCTCTATTTCAGATTTTCATCCAACGTACAACGGGATGTGATCACATGACCTGTTCTGGCTGCAAGACAGAGTTCTGTTACCGCTGTGGAGAAAGATTCCGAGAGCTGAAATTTATTGGCAACCATTACAACCGCCTCAGTATATTTGGCTGCAAGTACAAATACCTGCCTGAGAAACCAGTGCAGAGGAGGCTGATTAGAGGGTCCATTTTTGGTAATATTTCTGCTCTCTCTCTCTCACTCTCTCTTCAGAATAGAAGTGATATTAGTAGCAGGATCATTCTGTCTCAGCAGGGCTTCTAGGTAAAGCGCAGTCAATATAATCAGCCTAATTGTCTGGCACTGGCATCCCCCTTGCTAATCAACATGAACACAATGTGGACCATAAGGTTTTCCTCACTTGACCCAAGTGCTTTAAGTAACTACTAAAAAGCCTACTGCATGATCCCAAGGGGAAATCTATTCAGTGTGTAATAGAGGAATACATGATTATTATTATTATTATTAATATTATTATTATTATTATTATAGCAGCTGGCAAACAGATAGAAGCTCTTCTCAACTGAATTTTGATTTAATTTCTGTTACAGGTGGCAAACTGTTAGCAGCGCCTCTATTGGCTGGCTTGGCCATTGGTGCCGGCGGAGTTCTGCTGGGTATAGGCGCCATTGCTCTCCCCTTCTATGCCAGTTATAAGCTCCACAAGTTTATAAGTCACAAGAAAATGTTGAAAAGGCAGCGAAGACGACAGGAGGAGATCAAAAGAAGAATGCAGCAAATGAGAGATGAGTACAAGAGGAATGTGGAATGTGGGTATAATTTTTATTTATTTATTTATTTATTTATTTATTTATTAAGTTTATTTTTGGTTGGGGGTTCCAAAGAAGTGCCTTAAAGCTGGAAAAAGTCTATTATGCAGGGGTAAATTTTGGACCAAGTGACAAAAATACTCGCATTAGATATATATATATATATGGATGGATTTTGATATTTAGTTTATTACAAAATCAAACAGTCAGTTTCAGTGTTCTCATTTTTTGTTGCAATTAAAAAAAACATGAAACAAGCTTCATAGCAAACAAAACTGGGTTGTTGTCATATTAACCGTGTTTCTTTTGTTTCTTTCAGTGCGCAAGCGTAGCCTTGAGCCAAGAGCTCCCATAGTGAGCGATTTCTGTTGGCCTATTCTGGAAATCCCAGTAGACATCAATCACCTCGCAGCACAATCTTCTGAACCACCGAGCGTTTCAAACACAGGTTCGAACAACGTGGATGATGAAGAAGAAGAATCAGACTTTGAATTTGAAGATGATGACATTGTCTTGAGTGAGTTGCTTGGCCTGCCAATGATTGATCCTAACATATCCAAGTATTTTTTGAAAGTTGGCCAAGCTCGTGGAAAATCGCAAGAAAAGAGCGAAGAACAAGATGCAAGTGGGCCCAGTTCTTCATCAGATGGTAGCCATGTACCAGGAGAACAGGCGGGTGAAAATTGCAATCAAGTTGATCTCAATTCCCAGGAAGCAGCAGGGCCATCAAATCCTGGCATCTCAAATCACCATAGAAACCCAATAGATGTTGCTATAACAACTGAAAAGGATACAGCTTTGCCACCAGTGCAACCAGTTTGGCAGAAGTTTTCATTTCAAGAAAGGCTGGAACCAAACCTAGCACATCCTAGTGTTGTGGGATCTACTTCTATAGAAGAAGACAAAGAAACTGGAGAAGTTATTTTTATCACAAAATTGTGAACATAAAAACATCTAGGAAGATTGGGCTCAAGCTAGACATGAATGCAGTCTCAGATGTGTACAGTAATTAACCGCTGTATTCAAACCAATCCAACAAAACAAGGTTTTGTGAAAAGTAATTCTTATTGTAAAATGAAGTTGTGTTAATGACGGAAGTGCTTTTTTGGAGTAACTAAAGATAGAAAATCATGAAAATAAGGAATACTTGAAAAAGGAGTGTTTGATGTATACAGTTAATTACTGTAACTAAGATATTTTTCAACCACAATATATCAGCCAATTCTATCACAATTGTCTAAAAAGCAAAAAGAAAATACGTAGCTAAAACGGTTATATATTTTATGATGATTATCAGTGTATTTTCTCATTACCTGTGTGTGATATTAATTATAGAAAATTAGCCTGCTAATTAAGGCCTAGAATTGCCATGTTCTCACTTAAAGGTGTGATTGCCATTCTTTTGCCCCTCAAGGTCAGGAATGCCCATTGTCCATTTAACACCCAGGTGAAAAAGGTGACAGGCTATCGTGTTCATATTAGAAAATGATCGATCATGTTTTCACTTCTTCACATGGCACAAAGAATATTGATTCAAATGCAATTAAACAAGTTATTCAACACTTCAAAATATTTTCAAACAAGTCAAAACAAATAAAGAAACTTCTATGATACAAGCCATAAGCCATGTGATATTCCTCCTTTCTTTCCACTTTCTAAAATTGGATTTCTACATGCTTTAAAAATGTGACATTCTCTGGTGATGGAAAATAATTTCTGTGACTCTTTATGATAACTTTTAGAAAAAAGCCTTGCTGCATTACAGATAAAAATGACTACATGCGAGTTACAGTATAATATAAAATAAATATTACTTATGATTGTTCGTTTCACATTGCAGTCGTGAAGGTGTTTTAATTTGCTCTCTTTAGAGTAATTATAGAACATGACTTCAGGTATAAATAGCGTTCATGCTTGAGGATTTGAATTATATATTTTTGCTTAAGGGTATGAAATGTTTTAATGCCTGAGGGTAGAAATTATATTTATGCCTAAGGTTATAAATATTGTGTTTATGCCATACTATGGTCATAAAAGGCTGGGCTGTCACACATTTATAAACTGAACATTCCTGCTATGTAGGCAAGCATTCATACTGAGTTTACTATTGTCTTTTTCTGTGCTAATAGATGTGAACATTTATGTAGCCCTGGAGTTTGGCTCATCTTGTGTTACTAAATAGAGATTGTCTTGTGTGACATGAACATCCAGCATTGTGGAAGGTCAACTGCATGTATTTGCACCAGTAAAGTCTGTGTGTACATTTCACTTGGTGTGAAAGCCTGTTCATGGGATTTTTGCATAAAAAATCTGGTACCAGCAAAAATTTTTGTCAGTTTATTAAAATTCCAGTACTGAAACCATGGAATTACATGTGGCAGACTCCATATAATTATGCACTTTATAATTCATATCTCTTTTTTTATCAGCTGAAACTTTATGAACTCATGTTTTCCAATCCTAAAGATTTCTACAGTCTGCTGTATGTGGTGGATAGATTAAAGACAGGAATAGTTCCATTAGCACAAAATGTACAGATTCAGTAAATTCAGGCCTACCCAACTACCAGACTCGGCACATAAGGATCCTGAATTAACCGGTACATCGGACCACACTACCCGTTGTCAAGGTGTGTGTCAGATCGCATTTCGGAGTATCATACCCCAGAACAATTTGTAGGACGACCGCGGGCTCATCCTGTCGGTGTTCTGACTGATACTCCGAAATGCGATCTGACACACACCTTGAAAACGGCTAGTGTTGTCCGATAAACCGGTTAATTCAGGATCCTTATGTGCCGAGTCTGGTAGTTGGGTAGGCCTGAATTTGGAAAATTATTGTATATGTAATTGATTTTCATGAATCTGTCAACTACAGTGGAACCACATAAGCAGGCATGCAGGTTGTGGAATTCATTTTCTTCTTCTGGCATTTTGCAAATGATCTAACATTTTGCAGAGCAAGGTCGACTCGGGCACAGGTGTGTTAATGCATGGTGACTGTAAACTAATGAAGTGGATACTCTCTGTCAGAGGTCCCTTCTAGCTGTTGTAGAAGTTACAACTTTTTTTTTTTTTTACAGCTAGTGCAGTTAGACGGTACCGAATAATATGATTGTTGAATTGTGCAATATATAAATATATATGTGAGTGTGTTGCTGTTTTAATTGTTTTTGGTGGAAATTATCCTGTGTATTTTCATGATGTATATGAACCTTTGAGTATAAAACAATGCAATCCTGCTCAAACAAATGCAGTTAGACATTCTTTGTTTAGTTTCTGTGACGTCAAGCACTAGCTACATGCATGAATTATGTAGCGAACATAATTAGTTGTTTTTCTTTAAAAAAAATTGATATGTAACTGAATCCTTCCAACAGTGAGTTTACAAATAAGAGGACTTATAACAGTATCTAAAAAATATTAATTGATGGTCCTGGTTGTTTTACAAACATAACACAGAAATTATGATTATATTTTGTGCAGCATATAATAAGCTACTTGACTGCTATGTACGCAAGTATAACTAGCCTTCAGTTATTCAAGAAAGTTGACATTTATCCAAGTTGTTTTATTTGTGAAGTAGAATTTTCGTTCAAAATCAGGTAAGTAATTAGATCTAATTACTTCTCGTTGTATACAAATCAGATAATGACAAGTGTTAAGACGTGATCATCAGAGGTGTGGTCATGTGACCAAACCGCGTGATGATTCCAGATTTTCTTTTATGTAGAGAAAATAAACTGGAAATGTTTTGTTGTTATACTGTCATTGATGTCCTCATTTTAGCAACCATCCTGCTTCCAAATACATGTATTTATTTCATTTTTTCATAAATGAAATTATTAATTCGGTGATCTTAAAAAAGGAATGAGTGGAACCATAGGGGCCGATGATGGGCGGAACCAACGTGGAACGTGGCTTTTCATCACAAATAAATGGAAATTTAAAGAGCGACTTCAGACTGAAAACTGCTATTTTATTGCCCCTGTGTCTTATTGTTTTAAGTATCCAACTCGGCCACCGTTGTCTTTTTCTCTTTATATACAGACTAATTCACCCCTACCCTCTGATATCAGGGACTTTTAACATAGTACACAGAATACAAGTACCAACCCCTGTTGGAAAACATCCAATCTGCCCGTCTGGGTCCAGTTTCTTCAACACTGGACAGCGCTATCCATTGGATAATTTTTTTATCCTCTGGGCAGATATCCTGTGGGAAAAGTAATGTTTCCAAAATGCTGGACAAATATTTTTGTTTCTGATGTTGCTATCCAATGGTTAAAATGGTTGGTTGCTGCAGGACAACTGTCCATAGGATAACAATTTTATACAGTGGATAGTGTTATCCATAGGATAGCGCCACCCAGTGTTGATGAAACTGGGCCCAGTTACCCCTCCCCTTACACGGTTGCTCAGCAGCAGTCGAGGAAGATACAATAATTGCGCAACAGATTAGTAGTAGCGCAGCCTGTAGCCAGAGAGTAACACATCCCCGTGTTTGCATGTGAATTACGCCTGCCTCTTCTCTATAGGCGGATTTATATTAATCAGGGGGGGGGGGGGGGGG
>NW_019775383.1:51120-92292 GCF_001039355.2 Lingula anatina | reverse complement strand
GGGGGGGGGGGGGGGGGTTTCCAGGGATGCGAAGCAGACCCCCACTTGGCTTGAGGTTCGGGAACCGCTGAAGGGCCCCGAAAGTTTTGGTATTTTGGAGGGTAAGCGGTGCAGTTTGGTATTGTTTAGAACTATGATTCAGCTAGTCAAAATTCTAATTTCAAGAGGGGACCAGAAATCGAAGGTGGGGTCAGGACCCCCACCCCCTAAATCCGCCACTGATTAATAATAATACTGGAAATATCATTTAGTTGCCCTTTGAATTTATAAGGTTTAACTACGGAAATTGCTAGCGTGAGGCAAAGCACGTCAATGTGGCACCAGAGTAAACTCCCATGGACACGCGTTTCCGCACGTGACGTGAGTCACTTGATAAACCACGAAGTCGTACAAAAACGCATGCAATGCAACCTTTTTGTAGCAAAACAATAAAGCGTTGTGGATTTTTGCGCACATTTAATTTTTATCACTTAGACCAAATTCTTTTGGATATTAATAACCTTAAAATCGTTTTTGAGTTACAGATGTCTAATTTTATCATCACGATCGAAATTCCCAAGCTAATAATAAAAAATATTTTTTTCCTAAGAAAAATTTTTTACTAAACTAACATTCCTGGGGTTAGCGATTGTTAACTCTCTGTAGCCATTTCTTTCATCTTTGTAACTGACACTCGCCGTAACTTAGTGACAATCTGGGAAATATAAAAGAGCACTGAGCCAATTGCTAAAGCTGTAGTTTTTCAAAGCCCGCCATGCTTACTGACCTCAAGACTGTGCGTGATGTGTCAGCAGACTCAAGATGGTTGAGGACATTGGTAACTGAAACTATTTTTTGTGACTTTAATTCATGGTATTTATCTGTTTAAATATGACTAAAAAGTATTTCTTGTCCTCAGATATAATCAACTAGAATTGGTAATTGGTTATGTTAAAATTCACTGTCACTTTGAAACTTTGGTCACACAGAAGCCCACCTCATGTTTGCCGTCTGAATTCTGTTTTGCGTCAACAACAAAGGTTTCAAGCCACCCTTATATGCCACAGAACTTACAGCACTTCCCGAGTTCATCGTTACAAAACAAGAGTACAAGAAGGGTAGGTATGAATACAACATTGTTCGTATCTTTGCTGAAAACATGGCAGTGACTGGCAGACGACATCGGACATGTTTTCTACATCCCAGACACACGTTGAGGCAGCCTTCTTAACTGTGACCAATTGGGACGTGGAACGCTAGCACCTGTCGCTGATAAATCATTTTACAACATTTATTACTGTGCAGTTGAGCCAAATGCAACTATTAACTTTTGTAACGTTCTCCTTGAAAATTTGATTAATTTATATTAGATTTTATATTTTTTTTCTGTGGATGTTCAATGTAAAGATCACCCTCTCTGTTCAACATGCATGCAAACCCTGGTCAAAATTTTAATATTTTCGACCTGAACAACATCAGTGAACTACCCGTGAGTTGAGGTAGAGATGAGTTTGGGAGGGGGGAGGAGGGGAGGTAGCCGGCCGGCTGGTTCTTAATAATGAAAAAAATGAAAGATACAAATTTTCTCTTTAAATTAAAATATTATTTATGTTTCATGCTATTTCTAACAATTTGGGTCAACATAGGTTGCGGAAAGCTCCAATTTTTTCAAAAGAAAGTACCCATATTATACATGTAGTAAAATTGTACTCTCCTGAATATTTGCCGATTACGAGCGAAGCCAGGCAAATTTAACGGTCCTTGTGCTACCTCCCCCACCCCCCTCCAACTCACACACATATCCAAAACGAAAATGCAGTGGCATCGACTGTTGACGTTGTATAGACCCTAACCAGCTTTGGTCAAAAATAAAAAAAAATGTGTAGAATCTGAGTATGAATCTTGAAATTCCTGAACCGAATTTGAATAGCATAATTGCATGTGCATGATAAAGTAACAGCCATAACCATGTGAATGCGCCATTCTTTACTGCCCTTAGATGTTGAAACACACTTATCTTCCTCTCAAATAATAATTCCCCCACTCTGTCCTAACCCTCGTTACTGGGTGCACCCATTTATAGACCCTATATAAAGAAGTTAACTTTACACAATATTACTTTGAGATACCGAGATACAATAGAAACCTAGCGATGAAGTTTCTTACAACGCTAGCGTTGGCAGTAATGCTGTCACCTATGTCACAAGGTATGTTATAGATTGCTCATTGTATGTGTTAATTCTTCTGCTTATTACTTCCAATAATATGGCTTCTAAATAGTTCCATATGAAAGTTAAAGCATGCGAAGTTTAGCGGCACGTGTCCAGCAAAAGGAATTCAACAAATTTCACAATGCGATTTAAGAGGGGAGCAGTTTGCATTCAATTTTAAATTTTAAATCCAGTTTTCATTTTCATATTAAAAACCATTTACTTTAAGAAAAACTCGGAATCTGCTCTAGAAAACTCTGTTTTAAGTAAAAGAGTAGTTAAAACGGGGCAGTAAGGTGGCAGTTTTACAAACGTAAGACGCACGTATGTTCTATTCAGGTTTACGATGCCGAGGCACAGGTAAATGCGTGAGGCAGGGATCATGTGACGGTATTGTTGACGCCAACTACACGTGCAGAAGGGCAGGGAAGGTGTGCTGCGTGCCGTCCAAAAACTCAACCACTGTAGCTTCGAATTCCATCTACGAAGGCAAGTATAACTGTGCCTCGCGTTCAAATCGTTTTTAACAATGGCTGATTAAGCAAAGGGATGATAATGAGCCGCCAAATAATTAACCAAGAGCTCCTTTTAGAATGGAATGGGCCAGAGTCACCCTTACATTCAAAGAGCCTGCAAACTCATTTCTTTATAAGAGAAGTGTTTTCCGTGATCCCTGAAGTATAGACTACACAATAATAATTCAATAACACCGCATTCACAACCACAAAGTTGATCCCAGGACTAACAGATCTGCCGATCAAATATGGCCGACCCAATTGAAAGTTTTTCGCGTATCCTCCGCCGGGAAACTATTCAGTGTCTATTAGCTATTTTTCTACAGCTACAGCTTTTTTGGGATAAAAATCTTCCTTTATTAGAATTACTGTACATGTACGTATAATAACTTCAGGGGGCTTTTATAAAGCCAGTTTTACGAAACAATTAATTTTTCTTGTCCGACAGGTGGTGATACGGAACGTTCCTCATTTTATCGTCGAATGGCACTTTCGGCTGTTTGCATTGTATGAATGTTTTTTAAAGTAGCCAAATAATAGTAATCATCAGTTGAGTTCTTAACGATACATACTTTAGGGTACTTTTGTACCAGTAGACATACTAGGCACTAGGTTTCAGAGAATTTTCTTGGAACATGCACGACGCTTGTTCACAGCATTTTAACTTTTACCACCAGCTTAACACGTGCTTCTAAGTAATTGTGTTACAAGTTTCAGGATCCTAGGGAACAATTAAAAGGATTTAAATTAACTGAAATTGACATTAACAGCAAAACGAAAAACTGAATCTAACGAGGGTGACCTTTTCCATCATTCTCTCATGAACACTCTGGCGATGCTAATTGGAATGGCTGCGCAGTAAAGACTAATACCTTAAATGAATTTCTCCTCTGTTTGCAATGCAATGTGAAATGCTGTTGATTATATTTGACTTTGACATTTTGTTCCTGGCAAACTAAACATACTGCCCTAGTAAATATAAAATTATAACTAGTTTTTTTTTTCAAATAACTTGGGAAATCAGACATAAATAAAGTGGGAGAATTCAATAAATTAATTAATTAATGATTGTGAAAGGGTTTCGGCCATACTACGTTGTACTAGTATTTAATTTTATATGTTTTTGCATTTTTTTTTTTTCAAAAACACATGTATTATTGAATCTTCCTGATATCAGTATTCACACAGAGCACTAAATCATTCATGATCTAGTGAGGAAAACACTCTTATAAAAATCAATTTTCTCGAAGGCTCTTGCGGCACGGTGGGGAACTCACGTATTGTGGGAGGGGACACTGCTGACGCGCACGAATGGCCTTGGCAGGTCTCTCTTCATCTTAACAGTAGGGAGCAGCACGTGTGTGGAGGCATACTGGTCAACGAGGAGTGGGTAGTGACAGCAGCGCACTGCGTCCACGGGTAGGCCTAAGTCTAGTACTTACTATGAACCAACTGTCCATCTATCTGTCCACCCATCCACCATAATTTGATTCATTCATTTGTTTTGTCGTATATGTAATCGGGGAAAGAGAGAGAGAGAGAGAGAGAGAGAGAGTGAGAGAGAGACTTTCATTAATAATTTTATTAAATATTCAACATTTATAAATAACATTTCTCCATCCATCTCGATCCAGATCTTGTATGCATAATAACTTCATTGAACATTCAACATGTATTCATCTCCAGGTCTGGTATGAACGCCCCCGGTGATTGGACGTTAGTTCTAGGTGAGCACCACCTGGCGGAGGAAAGCAACAATGAAATACGTCGCAGTGTGGGAAAAATAATAGCTGTAAGTAGACCTTCAGTGAATATGGTTTTTCCCTTTCTGCATTTTTTATAGCTCTGCATTAAAACTCTTTTAGTTAAAAGGCAAAGACAGTGGAAGTAGTGAAAGTTTTTTTTTTTTATAAAACTACTAGCTAGAATTTTAACTCTAAGATAATTGTGAACATAAGATTAATACATTGTATATTTGGTCTTCCTCTGTGAAATTATTATGAGCTACTTGTTCACATAAAATTACCTTAGCGTTAGCCAACGAAAACCCGGCAAGTTATTGACTGCGGGTGTAAATTGTAGATTCTCACATTGTATCTCAATGGGCTGGATTAAACGTGATTAAAACTAATAAAAAGACCACAGGTAATTACAAAAGCATTTTATTTCAACAGCTTTGACATAGATGAACAAGACAATGTAAAAAAACTGTGTGAAAAGTTAATGTTACAGAAAGTTACAGGGTTGGGGGTATACTATAAAAGTACCCATCTTTCTACACAGCATCCCAACTACAAGAGCTACGGCACTTATGCCAATGACATTGCTTTAATGAAACTAGCGACCCCTATCCAGATGAGTCGCACCATGCAGCCCGCTTGCGTGGCACGCCCTGGTCAGGTGTTCCTAGGCAACGGGGACTGTTGGATCACTGGCTGGGGAGATACAAAGAGTAAGTGAGTGAATGCAGTTTTAGTTTTGACTTGCGTCGAAAAAGACAATACAAAAGCGCCAAAATAGGCGTGATTTAAATCTCAGATAAATAATATACATATGTTGCATGCAACCATGTCAAGCGAGAGTATGCGACTATTTTTAACATGTTGCTTGTTCAGATATTTGTAGCTAGGGATGCCGCATACTTCTCAGAACGTCGTAGGGCGTATTCAGAAAAAGTTGATTTGCGGATTAACTTTGGTTGTGAATGTGTCCATAAAGAAAATCACAACATCATTCTTCTTTTCTTTGTGCTCTTATCAGGTAATGTCAGCAATGAGGTCCTCCGGGAGTTCAACACCGTAATTCGTACTTATGCTGAGTGCAAGGAAGGCTGGGGAAGCTACGTGTTGGAAGACACACACATTTGTATAGGAGATGGTTCCGCAGGTTCCTGTCAGGTAGGTATAGGCTGAGACCAGTCAGAACGTTCGATTTATTATTATTATTATTATTATTATTATTATTATTATTTTGCTTAAAAAGCTGAACAGAAGGGTTTTAGCGAATTTTACATTTTGAACTAATCAGTTATAAATATAAATGTGGCGAAAAACGGTTACATATTGTACATTTCCTGAGCCATATTTGCAAAGAAATAACATCTCACAATTCTGAGAGGCGAGAATCAGTGTTAAAAAACGATGAAATATTCCTCAATGATCTAAATTCGTTTTTTTTTTTTTTTTTTTTTGCCTCGATCTCGACCATTTGTTACCTTCAGCTGTTTGAACCATATTTACAGGCGAGAATGCACAGCTTCAACGCGCTATAAAAAAGCCACAAGAAGAAGTAGAGAAACGTGGTTTTCAACACGTGACTGTTTAAAAAGCGTTCTTTTTTAAATAGATTTTAAAACCAATCCATTACCCTTACTCTTTGTAACATAAACGTGTATTCATTGAAGCTTCTACGTGTATTTCTCATTCATGTCGCTTACATCATATTAAAGAAAAAGATAAGGAGGTCGCTTATGACAAATATTATTTANACCCCCTTCCAACTCACACACATATCCAAAACGAAAATGCAGTGGCATCGACTGTTGACGTTGTATAGACCCTAACCAGCTTTGGTCAAAAATAAAAAAAAATGTGTAGAATCTGAGTATGAATCTTGAAATTCCTGAACCGAATTTGAATAGCATAATTGCATGTGCATGATAAAGTAACAGCCATAACCATGTGAATGCGCCATTCTTTACTGCCCTTAGATGTTGAAACACACTTATCTTCCTCTCAAATAATAATTCCCCCACTCTGTCCTAACCCTCGTTACTGGGTGCACCCATTTATAGACCCTATATAAAGAAGTTAACTTTACACAATATTACTTTGAGATACCGAGATACAATAGAAACCTAGCGATGAAGTTTCTTACAACGCTAGCGTTGGCAGTAATGCTGTCACCTATGTCACAAGGTATGTTATATATTGCTCATTGTATGTGTTAATTCTTCTGCTTATTATTTTCAATAATATGGCTTCTAAATAGTTCCATATGAAAGTTAAAGCATGCGAAGTTTAGCGGCACGTGTCCAGCAAAAAGAATTCAACAAATTTCACAATGCGATTTAAGAGGGGAGCAGTTTGCATTCAATTTTAAATTTTAAATCCAGTTTTCATTTTCATATTAAAAACCATTTATTTTAAGAAAAACTCGGAATCTGCTCTAGAAAACTCTGTTTTAAGTAAAAGAGTAGTTAAAACGGGGCAGTAAGGTGGCAGTTTTACAAACGTAAGACGCACGTATGTTCTATTCAGGTTTACGATGCCGAGGCACAGGTAGATGCGTGAGGCAGGGATCATGTGACGGTATTGTTGACGCCAACTACACGTGCAGAAGGGCAGGGAAGGTGTGCTGCGTGCCGTCCAAAAACTCAACCACTGTAGCTTCGAATTCCATCTACGAAGGCAAGTATAACTGTGCCTCGCGTTCATATCGTTTTTAACAATGGCTGATTAAGCAAAGGGATGATAATGAGCCGCCAAATAATTAACCAAGAGCTCCTTTTAGAATGGAATGGGCCAGAGTCACCCTGACATTCAAAGAGCCTGCAAACTCATTTCTTTATAAGAGAAGTGTTTTCCGTGATCCCTGAAGTATAGACTACACAATAATAATTCAACAACACCGCATTCACAACCACAAAGTTGATCCCAGGACTAACAGATCTGCCGATCAAATATGGCCGACCCAATTGAAAGTTTTTCGCGTATCCTCCGCCGGGAAACTATTCAGTGTCTATTAGCTATTTTTCTACAGCTACAGCTTTGGGATAAAAATCTTCCTTTATTAGAATTACTGTTCATGTACGTATAATAACTTCAGGGGGCTTTTATAAAGCCAGTGTTACGAAACAATTAATTTTTCTTGTCCGACAGGTGGTGATACGGAACGTTCCTCATTTTATCGTCGAATGGCACTTTCGGCTGTTTGCATTGTATGAATGTTTTTTAAAGTAGCCAAATAATAGTAATCATCAGTTGAGTTCTTAACGATACATACTTTAGGGTACTTTTGTACCAGTAGACATACTAGGCACTAGGTTTCAGAGAATTTTCTTGGAACATGCACGACGCTTGTTCACAGCATTTTAACTTTTACCACCAGCTTAACACGTGCTTCTAAGTAATTGTGTTACAAGTTTCAGGAACCTAGGGAACAATTAAAAGGATTTAAATTAACTGAAATTGACATTAACAGCAAAACGAAAAACTGAATCTAACGAGGGTGACCTTTCCCATCATTCTCTCATGAACACTCTGGCGATGCTAATTGGATGGCTGCGCAGTAAAGAATAATACCTTAAATTAATTTCTCCTCTGTTTGCAATGCAATGTGAAATGCTGTTGATTATATTTGACTTTGACATTTTGTTCCTGGCAAACTAAACATACTGCCCTAGTAAAGATAAAATTATAACTAGTTTTTTTTTTTTTTGTTTTTTTTTTCAAATAACTTGGGAAATCAGACATAAATAAAGTGGGAGAACTCAATAAATTAATTAATTAATGATTGTGAAAGGGTTTCGGCCATACTACGTTGTACTAGTATTTAATTTTATATGTTTTTGCCTTTTTTTTTCAAAAACACACGTATTATTGAATCTTCCTGATAGCAGTATCCACACGGAGCACTAAATCATTCATGATCTAGTGAGGAAAAAATTCATATAAAAATCAATTTTCTCGAAGGCTCTTGCGGCACGGTGGGGAACTCACGTATTGTGGGAGGGGACACTGCTGACGCGCACGAATGGCCTTGGCAGGTCTCACTTCATCTTAACAGTAGGGGGCAGCACGTGTGTGGTGGCATACTGGTCAACGAGGATTGGGTAGTGACAGCAGCACACTGCGTCCACGGGTAGGTCTAAGTCTAGTACTTACTATGAACCAACTGTCCTTCTATCTGTCCACCCTTGTACCATAATTTGATTCATTCGCTTTCTCGTATATGTAATCAGAGAGAGAGAGAGAGAAAGTGAGAGAGATACTTTCATTAATAATTTTATTAAATATTCTACATTTATAAATAACAATTTTCCATCTATCTCGATCCAGATCTTGTATGCATAATAACTTCATAGAACATTCAACATGTATTCATCTCCAGGTCTGGAATGAACGCCCCCGGTGATTGGACGTTAGTTCTGGGTGAGCACCACCTGGCGGAGGAAAGCAACAATGAAATACGTCGCAGTGTGGGGAAAATAATAGCTGTAAGTAGACCTTCATTGGATATGATTCTTCCCTTTCTGTAATTTTATATCTCTGCATTAAAACTCTTTTAATTGAAAGGCAAAGACAGTGGAAGTACGTTTCGTATTTTTCTCTATAAAGCCACTTCCAATTAAGAAGTATCAGTTATTTGAGTTTATGGTATATGTTTGTTATCCAGAATTTTACGCCAGACGTCGCTTCCCATATCATATAAATAAATAAATAAATAAATAAATAAAAAACATTTATCTTTCTCCAAAGCATCCCAACTACAAGAGCTACGGCACTTATGCCAATGACATTGCTTTAATGAAACTAGCGACCCCTATCGAGGTGAGTCGCACCATGCAGCCCGCATGCGTGGCAACCCCTGGACAGGTGTTCCTAGGCAACGGAGACTGTTGGATCACTGGATGGGGAGATACAAAGAGTAAGTGAGTGAATGCAGGTTTTGTTTTGACAGTTCCAAGGCGGAAAAAGAGGCGTGATTTAAATCTCAGATAAATATACATATCTTGCATGCAACCATGGCAAGCGAGAGTATGCGACTAGGTTTAACATGTTACTTGCTCCCCGAACAATTTAATTATTTTTTCTTTCCAATCGGTGTTACAATGAGCAAAAACACCACAATGATGGGATAAATTTCAAAGTAGGAAAAGGCATGCCACGCAAATTTACTTTCCTCATTATTAGAGTTGGGGCAGAACGCACAATGATATAGCCCACGCAAGATAAAACCCATTTCTGTACACCTTATGCCTTTAAGGGGTTCCACGCATTTAGAAATTCCACCGACAATTGAAACAATTCATGGACCCGTTCTTCCTTCCCTCAAAGCACCCTGAGTTGTATGAAGTACACCAAAATTGTCAGCGTGTCTCTCGTCGACAGTTACACGAAACTCAGAGTGCATTTGTATGGATACCGCATGCTTCCCATTACGTCGTAGGGCGCATTCAATTCAATTCAAGAGATCCGAGGATCAAATATGGCCGACCCACTTGAAAGTTTGCCGCACAAAACTGAAAGATGCCCCGCGAGGATTACGAGGTAATTGACTGGTTGTGAATGCGGTCATAAAGAAAATCATAACACGGTTCCTCATTTCTTTGCGTTCCCATCAGGCAATGTCAGCAACGAAGTCCTCCGGGAGTTCAACACCATAATTCGTACGTACGCTGAGTGCAAGGAAGGCTGGGGAAGCTACGTGTTGGAGGACACACACATTTGTATAGGAGATGGTTCCGCAGGTTCCTGTCAGGTAGGTATAGGCTGAGATCAGTCAGAACGTTCGATTTATTATTATTATTATTTTCTTTTTGCATAAAAGCTGAATGGAAGGGTTTTAGCGAATTTAAATTCTGAATCAGTTATAAATATACACACACTGGACAATAGAAGTGTCACCCCATCTGAACCAATACTTTGGGGGAGAATAATGACTGTGGAATGATATGCTCCTGGTATCATTTTATTTTAATGTTAAAACATCCATTTTCACAAAAAGACCAACAATACAATTCCATTATACAGCGGTTTTATACTCATTAGTCACATTATAAGTAGACCAGGCATTATAACTTTGATTACTCTTTTTACTTTGATTCAGAGGGTGACACTTCTATTGTCTATAGTGTGTGTGTATATATATATGGCGAAAAACGGCTACATATTGTACATTTCCTGAGCCAAATTTGCAAAGAATTAACCTCTCACAAATTTGAGTGCCGCAAATCAGTGTTCCAAAAAGATGAAATATTCCTCAATGGTTCGATTTTTGCCTCGATCTCGACCATTTGTTACTTTCAGCTGTTTGAGCCATTTTTATAGGCGAGAATGCACAGCTTCAACGCGCTATAAATAGGTCACCAGAGCGAGTAGAGACACGTGGTTTTCAACATATGGCTGTTTAAAGAGCGCTCTTTTTTAAATGGATATTAAAACCAATCCATTACTCTTACTCTTTGTAACATTAACGTGTACTCTGATTCACGTGGCTTACATCGTATTTAAAAAAAGATGAAGAGGTCGCTTACGAAAAATATATTACACTTTTTTACATTCCAGGGAGACAGTGGCGGCCCCTTGGTGTGTAAGGTCCACGGCGTCTGGGTCCTGGCCGGCGTCACCTCGTGGGGGTACAGTGGCTGCCGAGAACTGGGGTTCCCTAATGTCTACACACGCGTGTCCGAGTATGCAAATTGGCTCAGGGATACCATCAATTCTAATTAAACTATTCAATAGGGGGCGTGTCTGAGTATGCAAATTAGCTGAGGGATACCATCAATTCCAATTAATCAACTCTATAGGGGGCGTGTCTGAGTATGAAAACTGGCTGAGGGATACCATCAATTCCAATTAAACAATATCTCATAATTCACTTTGAATATACTAGTAGAAGTCTCTGTTTACATTGAGAAACCTTGATGACTACCACATAGTTGAATCCAGGTAGCATGTCTGAGTGTGCAAATTCGCTGAAGGATATTATCCATTCCAGTAAAACAACTGTATATCGTTTTTATCTTTGAAAAGAAAAATTCCATTGTACATTGCAAAAACCTTGATGACAACCACAAAGATGAATCCATAGGGCGTGTCTGAGTATGTAAATTGGTTAGTGGGTCATCAATTTTTATCATTTACATGCTCAGATGCTCAGACACGTCCCCCTTGATTTAGCTTTACCGTAGCCTAAAACTGGACAAAGAGTAAGTTTGCCCAGCAGCTGCACATTTTTCTCGGATTGACGTAAAAGCGCCGTCACGCGCGCGCTGGAAAGCACACAAGCGGACCCCAAAACTGGAACGGTTCTAATTCACGGTTCTAATCTTAAAAGCGATACTCCAGAAACTTGTTATTTTACAATTGGCAAATTGTGCAATAGATAATGAAGATAAATTGATGTATGATTAACCATGGCTATATATGAATCGGTATTTGGTTTGGTCAGGTGATCGTCGGATGCCAAGCATATTTAAAAGCGAAAACATAAGTCTCTTTAAGCCAACGATCTCCAAATAAGACCCTAAGTGCCACTTCAGAGAACCTAATAATAATTAATAATAATATTAGTAAAAATATTCCAAAACTGATATTTTTGGTAACTAACTGTAGGTTATTTAAATAGTCACTCGATTTTGTGGTCGAAGCACATGTACTTATTTCAAAATTGCTACAGTCGTTGGTGAATCTAAGCCATTCCAAATATGTTTCTGGCAATTAGTGTAAACAATGATTATAAATCAGCAAGGGATTTTGTACTCCTCCACATATTCTTTAAAATGCCCCAAAACTTCCTCTTCCGTCAGGTGATAACGCTTCAGGTCATACTTGTGGCGGCCGTGTTTGTTTTGTGGGTTTTCCTTCACATACGCCTCCATGTTGTCTTTCCCTTGGTCAGTCAGCTCCAGGCCAAAGTGATCGTATATTTTCTTCACAGCATTCAGGGGTGATGTAACGAGGTCGTCAAACGCAATATCGACGAATCTGTGCTCCAAATCTGGGTGGTTCTTCCTGAACTTCATCATCTCTGTTCCACCGTGGAGAAATGCCCAATTCAACACTTCCCTTCCAAGTTGCTCTAAATCTATATCACACTGTTCATATGCTAGAAGTTTGTAAGTTTCACGGAGAGAACACAGTGAAGCAAGGGATGTACACGGATTGCGGTAGGTGTGAACGAAGATTGCGTCTGGATACACCTTGAGTATGGCATCCAGGTAAAGACTGTGGTAATTCTCCTTAAAGACCATTCGACGGGAACTGGAAGCAGCTGCTGAAACCAAAGCGAGCACCAATTTAAATCCAGCACCGTAATGTTTCGGGGGGAGGGGGGGGGGTATCAGCTAAACTTAATTTTTTGATCAACCTTTGAAACAGAGTTGAGTTGGAAAATGCAAGTGCGATATGCGAGATATTAACAAAAACGTTTCCACAAATTTGAGGCAGATGTTTGTATACCACGTACATGTAACTTTAGATGCAAACGTATATCCAAATTAAAGTTAATAACTGATCAGTTACCAACAATTTCAAAAGGGGGTCTTTTTAAACAATTGCGGACCTTTTTACCTCCTTAGTTGACCTTACTTAAGGCATGACAGTGTTTAGATCAATGTTTGTTTCAGAGTAGAACTTTTTAGACAAAAGGGTATTTAATTGGTTTCGAACCCATTGCTCCCCCTCGCCTCAGGCGTTGAGTAAAATCTCACCTCTACCATTGAGTATAAGCTGTGTTTGCAGTTTATGGAAACGGTATGCCTCAGCCATTTCCTCATTGGTTCTTGCCTCATACCACGTGACATACTCTCCACTGTTGCCGCCTTGGAAAGCAGGTGCCTTGAACACGCCGATGTTTTCAAAGAGGTGATGTCCCTCGTATGGACTTCCAGCTTCCATCTTGTGAATGCTTTTCATCTGTGGCACGGTCTCGTTCATCGAGGCTGAAATAGGGAGGTTTTTTAATTTACATCGAGGCTGAAAGAGGGAGGTCTTATTTTTCAGTGAAAAACAAAAAGACTATGCAAGCACAGATTACGTCACTTTTTGATGAAAGTGGAGATTTTCTCAATTTATTGACATTCTACAGGATATTCCGGGTATGAATAGAAAGATAATGCCATAACTTTACTGTTTAAAATGTTTGTAAGAACTTAGGAAGAAAAGTTTCCGACTATTTTCGGTAGCCTTTCCTTTATCAGCAAGGGAACCTCACTCAGGAACGAAATGTAGCTGTTTCACTAATATTTTGGTCCAAAGTAAGTGACTACTGTCACTAAAATCATCAGTAAAAGTATTGTTATATTACTAGTATTTAAAGGTCTACCGCTTAAGTTGTCATCTGCCACTGACCTTGTGCTTGCTCTTCTTCCAAAATACGCGGATCCGTGCCGACAGTGGCGACATCTACAACTGGATGAAGAACTTCATAATACATTAGGGACGTATTCTGGGGATCTTGAAATAGCAGTTCTTGAAGGAAAGATGTCCCAGTTCGACAAGGTCCAATGATGAAAATTGGCCTCTTGATTGAAAACTGCAAAAAGTTTACATTATCTCTGGTATCAATAAATGAATAAAATTGGTCACAGGGCATCTTCCGAACTATATGATTTAAAAGATCAATCAAAATATTAACTCTTTGGCAAGCAATTAAATTGAGACATAAGTAAAACCTAGTGGGCAAAAACAGTATCCATTCACAGCAAAGATTGTGACGAAATTGGTATTTTGTCATATAATGACAACACAGACCTCTGCAGTTTTACTAGTAACTAGTAACCATATACATGCACGATTTTAGGATTGCCTGTACCGTTTTCTATCATTTGGCATGTCACGCTCTAACGGTGCACGGCTCTATATAAGTCCCAAATATTCAAATTAAAAGAAAAAGTGAGTTTTAAGGCAGAGAAATGGAGCAGTCAAATGGACGCATCTGCATCCTCTCTTGTGACCTTGAACTATCGTAAACTATTGCAAAAGATCAAGGTCAAAGTAGCCTTATTACCGGCAATACTGGTTTTCCTATTGTTTAGAATGTAGGCCTATCAATTGTTTCACGTGGACACAAACTTATGCTTTTTACTGACGACTTAAGAAAAATTAGCACATTAAGTGTGATTAACGGTCTTCTATATTTACGTACATTTAATAAGTATATATACTGTTAATTATGGAAATGGTTTGAAACGAGATCGAGGCTCACCCTTTAGCCGACACATACTAACCTTACTTAAGTCAACTGACCGCAGTCGTCTTGAAATCGCTAGTCGGTTTTTAAGGACATCAACCAAGCGAGCTTCAACCCGCTGTCTCCCTGCCGAAGTTAAATTTTTGTCTTCACGAAAGCACCTCAATAATAAGGTAAATCCTTCATACCACCAGCGGCCGGTGAGGGTATCCGACAACAGCAACTCGCGGTCTTCTTGGGAGAAATGTGCAAAAATACTTTCCTCTGTTAGAGGAAAAGGCTGTCCTTGAGACATTATGCGATATAGGGATATGGCACCACAAAATGCAAAACATGTACTGGATACGTATATATATCCCAAGGAGCTTCTATACTACGATAACGCCAGGGAGATATCTGTATCAAATAGTCTGAAAGCCAGTCGTTTATGTAGATTTATCAATGTTTGTTTAGTTTAATCTAGTCTGTCCACCCCAGCAACGCAGAGAGGCTAACAAGACTGAGTATCATGTGTGCACCAGCTGAGCACTCACACTTGACCCAATTTGATTAATTATTAAAGAATGATTAATCTTTTCTCAAGGTTACACATTTTAAACCCCCTTTTCACTGGGCGGCGTCCTTTCTGAGGCTTATGTACCATCACGAAACTGATCAGCTGGTCGCCGTCGGACGCACAAAGGACGCACGGTGATCACACAAAGGTCGTTCAAGCTGCGCCGAGGACGCCTTGGTCGCCCCTAAAGAGTTGAACATGTTGAACAAAGGACGCACAAGAGACGCAGAAGCATTTACACTGAAAAACAATTTTTAAATTAAAATCGCTTTGGCGACCATTGATCGTAGAAAAGGTAAACGGGGCTTTGGAATAGAGGCAATCCCACCTCTTAAAGTAAAGTTAAGGGGAAGAAAAATTTGTGGGGACTTTAAGTCAATAAAACCCATACCCTTGCTCCCTAGAACTGCCTGACGCGTTTTACCCACTTTCAGTGTAACCCTAATATTGGGAAGTTTGATGATGCAACGTCATGACCAGCACAAAGATATAACAATGTGGTGGGAAATAGTCCTTCATGTCGTGTTTACCTGTCACAGAAAGCAGTAAATGGAATCGGCTAGGTACGGGATGTGTGATAATTACCGAGAGCGAGTGAACAAAGTGATGTAAATCTACAATTTTTTTTTTTGGTCCTGGCAGTAGGCTATCTGAGCATGATCTTTTCATATTTCTTTGGATTTAGTTTTTATTTATTGCAGGCGTTTTTCCACGTCTGAAACTCTAGGTGCTAGTGGCGAACTTTTATAAATTATTTGATTTCTTAACTAGCCACATACACGTTGTACTGATCAGCTGAAAATAATTTTTGAAACTTGAGACATCTTCATTAAGTGGCTTTATTTTTGAAAATTAGAGTTTATTTAGAGTGAAGGGAATTTTGACAAAACCTTCACAGGGCACAAGGAAAGTATAGGTATTGTTGTACATCTTCCTCCTGTTAGAGTTACGTCCCTCTGATAATGTTCAGAAAAAAGGTACATTAACTAGTATTTTTTAAAGTTATTGAGTTTCTTTTCTTCACCACAAGCGCAAATTCAATTATGAACGCCCTGTTATTTCGAAGGTTTTATTTTTAAAGATATAAATATTAAAATAAATTATCCAATATAAATTCTTCTGAGTACAATTGAATGTTTGGAGCCAATTCCGATGACACCTAAATCAACTTGTGACTAACATATAAAAGAGGTTAAAAGCAAAGATACTGAAGCAAAATGTCTTGTGGTTTTAATGCCATCAAAATATCCAAAAAAATCTCAACTATATGAAAGCCGATGAAATTTAACACTGATTATGAACATGGTATTTTGTACTCCTCCACATATTCTTTAAAGTGCTTCAAAACTTCCTCTTTTGTCAAGTGATAACGCTTTAAGTCATACTCATGACGGCCATATTTGTTTTGTTGATTTTCTTTTACATAAGCCTCCATTTGACGTTTCTCTCGGGTCGGTCAGTTCCAGGCCAAAATGATCGTATATTTTCTTCACAACATCCATAGGTGATGTAACGAGGTCTTCGCCTACGCAACATCGATGAATCTGTGCTCCAGTTCTGGGTGGTTCTTCCTAAACTTCATCATCTCTATTCCACCGTGGAAGAGTGACCAATTTAAAACCTCCCTGCCAATTTGCTTTACGTCAATGTCGTGTTTCTCATAGAACAAACGCTTTTGGGTTTCGTGAAAAGAACTAAAGGAAGCCACGGTGGAGCATGGATTGTGGGAGGTGTGAACGAAGATTGCTTCAGGATACACCTTGAGTAGGGAATCCAAATACAGATTGTGGAAATTATCCTTAAATACCATTCGCATGTTAGTATCATCAGATTCTGAAACCGAAACAATCATTTGCTTGTTAATTGATATAAATTCGTCCAGAATTAAGTTATATTTTCGTTATGTAAATGCATACTATACAAGTGTGAAAAATGTTCCAAGGTGTCAGTTTTATCTCCAAATATCCTGCAAATCAGTAATATTTCCAAGTCAAACAATACAAATAGATATATTAGCATTTGTAAATGCACCGGATGTGCGCAGAATGGTAATGCGCACTTAATATATGAACAATGCTATGAACGATTGAACGGCACAGGTGGACACGTTATGAACTACATGTATATAAGAAGGGGCGTAAAAAGTAAGCATCACATATTTGTTACATTCTACTTAATGATATACTATATTAACAATTCATTTATTTAATATTGTTTATTTTTATATATTTTTTTGTAGTTTTGGACCGTATGCTTAAGCTACACCGTTCATGGACGAGTAACCAAAGCGCTCCACATTCACTATAATAAACTTTGATCATCATATCTACAAAACAGCGTTTGTTTTGCAGTAACAGCATTAAAAAAAAAACCGATATCGATAACTTTTTCTCGAAAATTAAAATGCCTGTAGCTGTCTATATGAATCAAGAAGTTATTTGTTTAAAAATTAAGGGCCCGGTTGATTATAACTAATGAAAAGGTGATAACTGCTCTTTTTAAGACGAAAATTCGATTTGGCGCAAAACTAAAAACGAATCAATAGATTATAAATGTGGAAAAACAACTTTGCATATCCTATTCATTTTAATGAATTTTAATACATCAGAATATAGCGAAGCAATTATTTGCAACTTTAAACCAGTTGAAAGGCCCACCTCTGCTATGAAGTATGAGCTGATCGAGTCTGCAGTTTGTGGAAACGATAAGCTTCAACCATTTCATCGTTGGCCCGGGTCTCCATCTATTTTATATAGGCCTACGTCTCACAGTTTCCGCTTTTAAAAACAAAATTCTTGTACACACCAACGTTATGGAATAGAAATAAATCTTCTTCCGGAGCTAAACCCTTCTGGGGGTGGATGGTTTCCAAATCCGGTCTGGAGGCGTACATCGTGTCTAAATAATGAATAGTTATGTCATTGTAATGAATGCATATTTAAAAGCTGGTCACAGGATTTCTGTAGCCACCACGTGTGTCTGTCATCGCCATGTATCTGTTATAGGACATGTTAGGACATGTTCGCGTTGCATTTAGTTCATTATTGAAAATTGGAGGCAATTTTACAGAGGCACGGTAAACCATCATGTAACTTATGTTTTTATGTTCTCGTCATTTTTCACATATTGGAATTTTCAATGTGTGACACTAAGCCCGATGGTATTAACGTTTTCAAAATGTCCTTGTTACCTGTAGCACATAAATGATCGATTACGCCTCTTTTTGCAGTATTGCACCAGAATCGACAAAAACTTTGTCATTAGCATCCTCATTTTCTGCTCTTTGTCTGTAGTATTGAAAGCATTGCTGCCTTGTTTTCAACACCTGAATCCAATTGTGACTAACACATAAAAGAGGTTAAAAGCTAAAACACTGATGCAAAATGTCTTGTGGTTTTAATACCATCGAAATATCCTACAAATTTCACTTGTGACTAACATATGAGAGAGGCTAAAAGCTAAGACACTGATGCAAAATGTCTTGTGGTTTTAATGCCATCACAATATCCTACAAATTTCACTTGTGACTAACATATGAGAGAGGTTTAAAGCTAAGACACTGATGCAAAATGTCTTGTGGTTTTAATGCAATCAAAATATCCTACAAATATCACTTGTGACTAACATTTAAAAAAAAGGTTAACAGCTAAGATACTGAGGCAAAATGTCTTGTGGTTTTAATGCCATCAAAATATCCTTCGTATTAAATGCAAACTCAAATATCTGTTACATGTGTACACATAAGCTATAGAGAGCTGTTTTATAGCTCAGTCGTACAGAATGACAATCATCCAATATGTTACAATTACTTAGACTCATTGTAAGTCACTACAATAATACATACCTAATCTTTGTGTAGTTTTCAAAATTCGTGGGTCTTCGGTGACGGTAGCAACATCTGCAACTGGTTGCAAAAGTTCATAAAACTTGAGGCATGTATTCTGCGGATCGCAGAATAAGAGGTTTTGGAGGAAAGTAGTTCCAGTACGACAGGGGCCAATAATGAAAACCGGCCGTTTAATTGGGATCTGAAAAAAAATGTTTATTACATATATGAGAGCATTCACATCGAGATAAGCCGAGGTCTAGCAAGGCCGAGACCTAAATATGGCGGACCTACATGAAAGGAAAACCGCGTATTCCTTTAATGGTCTCGCAATGAATGTCATTGTATGTCACTGAGAGGCCATTCTAAATTTTAAATTCTTAAAATTAGAACATTCAATGCTGATTGGGAGCAAAACAATAGAAAATAGTCTACCTTTTAGTTTTATAATTTTCGATATATACAATAAAATGATTCCAAAATTACATATCTGAAAAGTTGACTCCTGGTTGAAATGGTCGAGCCATTACCGTACGTAGGTGGTCTAGGTGCCTATAAACTAGGCCACTAAGTTACCAAGCACTTTGTTATTGCTATCACATTACGACCGAATGACCCCTTATACATCATGTAAGTTAATATATGAATGGATTAGAGATGCGGGGTAAAATAGACTTTCTTTTAAAAAAAAGATACACAGAAAAAAAAACAGCAATATCAGGACCATATGTGTAGCCGAAAAACTGGCAGGTATCCGGCCTACAGTTTTGTATTGCGGTTAAAACTAGCTGAGCCACGAGGTTATGTTTACTGGGTATCTAAAACGTGTCATGCGCTGACGAACTTTCATATATAAATAATACAAGACAGTTTATACCACAAATGTCAACAAATCAGCACAACCCTTCAGATCTAAATACATGTACGTACATGTACTAATACTAACCTTGCTAAAGTCAACTGAAGGCAGTCGTCTAGATATCGTTATTCTATTCTTCAGGACATCAACTAAGCGTCTTTCAATCACCTGTCTCCCTGCTGAAGTTAAAGCTTTGTCTTCACTAAAGCACCTCAATAATAAGGTAAAATCTTTCCTCCAAAACCTCTTATTCTCCGATCCGCAGAATGCATACTTTAAATGTAATGAACTTATGGAATAAGTTGTATATGCCAATTAATATAACGTCGTTGAAGACACACGGATTTTGAAAACTTCTAGTACACAAGTAATTGGTAAACACCATTTTAAACAAGTATAAATAATTTCGTGTAGGATTGGCAAAAGATGCGGTTGTATCATTAAAAGAACTTTATTAATGTAACTAGCTTTACTGCTTTTGATCAAATAATATGTTTGTTGCCACGTTTCACTATGACACCTAGTAAATGTGACAAAGTTATAGGAGAGGTAAAACGTATTTGAGCAAAACTTGGTATTAATTACCAACAGAATATGATCTAAAAACCCCAACCATTTGACGGCTGATAAAAGTTAACACTGATTATGAACATGGTGTTTTGTACTCCTCGCTGAACTATTTAAGCAAAACGTGATATCGATTACCAAGATAATATAATCTAAAAATTCCAACCATTTGGCGGCTGATGAAAGAAAACACTGATTATGAACATGGTATTTTGTACTCCTCCACATATTCTTTAAAGTGCCCCAAAACTTCCTCTTCTGTCAGGTGATAACGCTTAAGCTCATACTTGTGGCGGCCATATTTGTTTTGTGGGTTTTCCTTCACATACGCCTCCATGTTGTCTTTCCCTTGGTTGGTCAGTTCCAGGTAAAAGTGATCGTATATTTTCTTCACAGCATCCATGGGTGATCTAACAAGGTCGTCGTACGCAATATCGATGAATCTGTGCTCCAGCTCTGGGTGGTTCTTCCTAAACTTCATCATCTCTATTCCACCGTGGAGAAATGCCCAATTCAACACTTCCCTTCCAAGTTGCTCTAAATCTATATCATAATGTTTATAGGCCAAGAGTTTGTAAGTTTCACGGAGAGAACAAAAAGAAGCAAGGGATGTACACGGATTGCGGTAGGTGTGAACGAAGATTGCGTCGGGATACACCTGAAGTATGGCATCCAGGTAAAGGCTGTGGAAATTCTCCTTAAAAACCATTCGGCGGTAATTGTGGGCAGCTGCTGAAACCAAAGCGAGCACTAATTAAAATCCTGCACAATAATGTTTCGGGGCTGGGGGGGGGGGGAGGATAAGATAAACTTAATTTTTCCATGAAACTGTGAGATGGAGTTGAGATGGGAAATGCAAGTGTGATGTGCCAGTTGAGTAAAATCTCACCTCTACCATTCAGTATAAGCTGAGTTTGCAGTTTATGGAAACGGTATGCCTCAACCATTTCCTCATTGGTTCTTGCCTCATACCACGTGACATACTCTCCACTGTTGCCGCCTTGGAAAGCAGGTGCCTATAATACGCCGATGTTTTCAAAGAGGTGATGGTCCTCGTATGGCCCTTCAGCATCCAACTTGTGAATGCTTTTCAACTGTGGCACGATTTCGTCCATCGAAGCTGAAATACGGAAGTTTTATTATACGTCGAGGCTGAAATATAGCGAGGTTGCACTGCTACATTGTGTAATATGCAATGATTTAACTGGGTAGCCCTCCTTTGGGTTGGTTTTGGCAAAGCATGGTTCTGACAAAAAAAGTGTCCATATGTCGCCAACAACTGCACAGAAGAATTAGAAATGTTGCATGCAAGCGGTCAGTTTTGCAGTGCGCAAAATTAGTTAAGCATTAATTTATAAAGTACAGAGAGGCCACGCCCAATGTATAGAAATCTTACCACCAGGGTACAGGACTCACTGTCCTTCCAGATGATTTGGGGACCATGTGAAAACTAGTGAAAATCGAGTTTACAGACATCTTGAAGATACCTACGACGAAGCGTATGCCGCGTCTAAAGTGACTAGAGTCATTGAAAGCGTCAATATCTGGAGTGGATACCACAATGGAGCAAAAAACAACAAAGGTAGTCACTGACGAAAACCTGAACTACATCAAATAAAAGAATAATCTGGGAATCACTTGTCTATCTTTTGATAGGGGGGCACCTTAGGAACAATTTTGGGTCCCACAATGAGATTGCCAGTTCACACAGCACACTTTTAATAGCAGATAAGTTACAGAACCAAGGAAACGAGCAGCTAACTTGGTCATCAAATGCGACATATTTGGACCACATTGACAATATGTGGTAGGTCATTACTCGCCAAATCAACGGCCCACATGTCCTGCAACAATACTGAACCAAATTGGACAAGTTTTGACCGATGCCTGGAATGTTATTCCAGATTAAACTCTAAAAACCTATCCCAAGGGATGCCTAGCCGCTTGAGAGTCCTAATATCAACCAGATGAGGCCAAGCGTAACATACCGTTGCTGTAACTAGACACTGACATGAGGGTCCTTTGTGGAGCGTGCATCTCTATTACAGATGATAATTTGGAAAATATGGAGATCCAAAATATCCCTTTTAATGGTTGTCATATGACTTAAAATAGGCAATGAATGTATTTTCTTTTGCATCACTGGTGAATTCGAAGAGGTTATTAAAAGTAATTAAAAGTAGGCTATCAGTCAGCAAAATAGGAAAAATTATAAACAATTATTTGAAAAAAAGGATTCCATATTAAATGCCAAGTCTGTATGTACAAATAAGGGCTGTTTATAGCTCAAACATGGTAGAATTACTTAGACTCACTGTAAGTCAATAGCATTTTTATTGTTACTAACCTATTCTTTGTGTAGTTTTCAAAATTCGTGGGTCCTCGGCGACGGGAGCAACATCTGCAACTGGTTGCAAAAGGTCATAATACTTGAGGCATGTATTCTGCGGATCGCAGAATAAGAGGTTTTGGAGGAAACTGGTTCCAGTGCGACAGGGACCAATAATAAAAACCGGCCGTTTAATTGGGATCTGAAAAATAAAATAGAATATATTAGGTATGTCATCATCGATACCAAACATTTTCTCTTACTTTACATGAGGGTCATTAACGCAACTTTCATCCGGGCACATTACCGGACCGTGTTTCAGTGATTCCCTCATCTGGTCTACACATGGGTAATATACATGTGCCCAACCCAAAGTCGGCCTGTAGACATTGTGCGGAACTGGCTCGATCATTCAAGTCGGGAAAATTACGAATTGTATAGATACTGTATTTTTAAGTAATACATTCTAAGGATTACAACTTTCATATTGATAGGTAGCAACACAATTGCAAAGCAGTCTACCATTT
Organism: Lingula anatina; assembly: GCF_001039355.2. The sequence continues at coordinate 69,008 of NW_019775383.1, read as the reverse complement.
AGATCTATTCTATTCTATTCTATACGGTAAAATGATTCCAAAATTATATATCTGAAAAGTTGACGACTTTCCTGTTGAAGGAACGAACCATTACCGTAAGTATGACGTCTACGTCTTAATCTAGTTCACTCAGTTAACAAACACTAGCTTGTTATGTAGATCACATTACAAACGAATGGGCCAGCATACATCATGTAGATTTACATACGATTGAATTGGAGATGCGGGGCAAAATAGACTTTCTTTTTAAAAAATAATACACAGAAAACACAACAGCAATATCGGCACCATGTGTAGCCTTTAAACTGGCAGATATCCGGCTTACAGCTTTGTATTACGGTTATCATCAGCTAAGGCACGAAGTTAATGTTTACTGGGCATCTGAAACGTATCCTGCACTGAAGATCCCTCATATATAAACGATAATATAAATGATAGAAGACAGTTTTTACCACAAATGTCAACAAAAGAATACACCCCTTCTGTACATGTACTTCATCAGAAACGCCCTAATCCAAAGTGGCTCCAGAGCCTGAGCCAGCATATAGCCCCCAGAAGATTAATGAACCTTTATTAGTCTATGCCTAGAAGGATGGTGACCATATTGAGATCATGTGGCTATCCTACACAGTATTAATTCTGACATAATAACATGTGTTATGTAAGGGCAATGCACTGTTCTGTATACCTAAAATAAAGATATTCACTTGACGCAATCAGTTTTCAATAAAATAACAATAGAAAAACTAACATATCCAGCTGCTGTCCCCCTTAAAGAAAATTAATGCAACACTTTTGTCACACCCCCCTCGTACATATATATATATATATATATATATATATATATATATATATATATATATATATATATATATATACTAACCTTGCTAAAGTCAACTGACGGCAGTCGTCTAGATATCGTTATTCTGTTGTTAAGGACACCAACCAAGAGTCTTTCAACCCCCTGTCTTCCTGCCGAAGTTAAAGCCCTGTCTTTACGAAAGCACCTCAGTAATAAGGCAAATCCTTCATACCACCAGCGACCGGTGAGGGTATCCGACAACAATAACTCACGGTCTTCTTCAGAAAAATGGCAAAGAATACTTTCCTCTGTGAGAGGAATACATGCAGGTTTTACTCCAGACATTGTTCAATATACTCACCGTACATTCAATCAAGCAGATTGTTCAGTACAGGCAAAACAATGGTAAGGCCTATATGCCTTAAAAACTTCTTTATTAACGCCGTGAAGAACTTTCAGCCAAGAGCCGATCTGCGAAGCCACTTAATTACAACTTGTTTTTACTTAGATAAATGGAATTTAGTTCTAGGCGTATCTTACATGACTGGGGCAGCTCACGACAATGAGCCAATGTGTATGATTAGCCGAGAAGTGCTGAATGTGAAATGTAGAGACCCATTTACATTACCATGACAACATTCTGTCCTTTATCGTATCACATACTGCCGGAAATTGAAACGAGACTTACAGGGGATACAGATTACAGACTAAAGATGGCTAGACCGCGCTGCCATCAATTGATTTCAGCAACGTTAGTACACACCGCTTTTCATATCATAGTGATGATTATTTTGGAATGTTAATTTCGTGGTCTACATTTAGCTCAGCTTATGTCTCAAATTCCTGTCGTTAGATGTAGATTATGTGCAAAGTGCATTAGAGCATGCACGCCTATATGGGTAACATAGTTTCCATCATCTTGTAACATTGCAGTTTTCAGGTCATTGCTTAAGCGTGTCGGCAACCAAACATATATTGATCGTTTTATCATGTTTTAGTTTTCGCTGCTGGTATAAACACAATTTGTCACATGCTATATATATATTTTTTACTTTCCTTGATTATGATATGATAAAATATAAAATGCATGGTTTTTAGACAGTTTCGGATATTTTTTTCACAGAGGAAAGTATTCTCTGTCATTTTTCAAGCATAGTGACCAGTCTTTACCCTCAATATACGTACTGGATACGTATGCATCTCAAAGACTAGCTACTATACTAAGGTAACGAGTTATAGTAGTGTCCCAGATGATAAGGAAAGCTCGTTATATCTTGAACTAAATAGTGCGCTTCACCTTGAAAGACTTTCTGTGATTGGACAATGCGTCCTAGGCACGGCCATGTTTTACCCTACGCGTTGTATCTTTGCATTACCTAGTGCGGGTGTTTGACACTGAACACCGTTTCCTAGTGCAGCAATTGCGGAAAGAACTCAGCGCATTCCGGTGGCAAAATACTTTTTTGTATTAGTTTTAAAGTGGACCTTATGTCCCGGTGATGTGGGATGTAAATAACATCTCTCACAGATAGGATTACGGCCTAAACTCTGTTTTGGGGTAAAATGGAATTTATTATATTTCAGTGAGTTGTTTACAATGTATTTATTGTGAAATATGAATTCCACACGAACCGTTGTTATCCCTTTAATGATATTACTGCTTTTGATTACATAGTATGTTTGTTGCCACGTTTTCACTATGACACCTAGTAAATGTCACAGGTATAGGGCAGGTAAAACGCTGAAGTATTTAAGCAAAACGTGGTATTAATAACCAACATAATATAACCTAAAAATTCCAACCATTTGACGGCTGATAAAAGTTAACACTGATTATAAACATGGTATTTTGTACTCCTCCACATATTCTTTAAAGTGCTCCAAAACTTCCCCTTCTGTCAGGTGATAACGATTCAGGTCATACTCATGGCGGCCATATTTGTTTTGTGGGTTTTCTTTCACATACGCCTCCATGATGTCTTTCCCTTGGTCGGTCAGTTCCAGGCCAAAGTGATCGTATATTTTCTTCACAGCATCCATGGGTGATATAACGAGGTCGTCATATGCAATGTCGATGAATCTGTGCTCCAGTTCTGGGTGGTTCTTCCTAAACTTCATCATCTCTATTCCACCGTGGAGAAATGCCCAATTCAACACTTCCCTTCCAAGTTGCTCTAAATCTATATCACACTGTTTATAAGCAAAGAGTCTGTAAGTTTCACGGAAAGAACTAAAGGAAGCGACGGTGGAGCACGGATTGCGGTAAGTGTGAACGAAGATTGCGTCCGGATACACATTCAGCAGGGCATCCAAATACAAACTGTGAACATTATCTTTAAAGATTATTCGTTGATCGCCGTTCACCGATTCTGAAACTAAAATTTAAGAAGTTTTTTTATTCTGAAGAAAAATTTTCACTATATTCCCATTTATAATCTTTAACACTGTTCGTTTTGCCCAGACAATAATAGGAAATAAACTAACTAACTAACTATTTGGTTCGTGATAAAAATGGATGACAGTGAGAGGTGTGATAAATTTAGTCATAACTGTAAAAAAATGGGAAAAGAAATTTGAATTACGCAGTCATTAATGTATAGAAGTAGATATCATTTGGTGAAAAGTAGCAAAAGCAAACCTCTGCTATGAAGTATAAGCTGAGTCTGCTGTTTATGGAAACGATAAGCTTCAACCATTTCATCAGTGGTCCGCGCCTCCATCCACTTCATGTACTCTATACAGTTGCCGCCTTGGATAAGGTTTTGTTTGAAGACACCAATGTTATCAAATAGAAGGTGGTCTTCCATTGGACCAACAGCCTCCTGGTTGTGCATGGTTTTCAGAACAGGCATGGTTGCGTAACCCCAAGCTGAAAATCGGAAGTTTTTAAAAGGTTTATTGAATGCACAATTAAAGACTGTCACGGATATGGCGGTTACATGATACACACGCAATGTAAACTAACGGTATGTGTAAATATACGGTTTGTTAATCTCTCTTGTTCAATTTCGACTGCTTGGCTTGTTGATACTGTGAAAATGAAAAATGATTTCTTTAATTTTTGTGCTTCTGCTCACAATTCAAAATAAATAAAATATCTATCTATCTATCCTGCAGTGAATTTTCAAGCACCTGTTCCACTGGGCTTGCGACCCACTGGAGAAAGAATTTTTGCCCACAAATACAAACATTCAATAATATAGAAGGCTGTAATATTCAAGATTGAACTATCAGTTCGATGTTGACTATCAAATAATTTTATAGCGCCAACTTTGAAGGGGTGAGAGTTGGCAAAAACTTGTTCTCTAATAGGTAACAAGAAGACAGTGTTTGTGTATATTGCTTACCTAGTCTTTGTGTAATTTCTATAACCCTCGGGTCCGCCTCGACAGGGGCGCCATCTATAATTGGTCGCAAAACTTCATAAAACTTCAGGGATGTATTATTCGGATCGGAGAATAACAGGTTTTGGAGGAAACTTGTGCCAGTGCGCAGAGGACCAATTATGAAAATCGGCCGTTTGATATGGATCTGAATAAAAATATTATAACGTACTTGAATACATACAGTCGTTCAATTAAAAAATAAGCATGTACCATAAGGCATTTCAGGTCCGTGGGCTGTGTGTCTGTGATTGTAGGGGAGGGGGAGGTTGCCAGTCCCATAATTTTCTTTGGTGGGATCTTCATAAACTTCAGATTTTCCCAGTTTATCTCAAAACTCCCACTTTTCCTTCGGTCAGTACAAATAAATGGTTGCATGTAAGGTTTATCCTAGACCATCAACAACCCCCTCCCCAACTCAGCATACAACCCTACACATGTTCTGGGCTGCATACACTATGTACAGTATTGCTTTGACATGGGACGTCTTCACGTCAAGTACCCTATACATAACTGATATAGCTTGTACCGGTGACAGAGAGTTCCCCATAATGGAGAGTCCGCTTCCAATTCATTTGCACAGGTAAGGCTCGCCCTAGATTTTGACCCACTTAAGCTAGTTCAACCTTATAACCATTATAACTAAATGTAGGGCTGACTCTCTGTTACACGGACCCTCAATTTCGTTTCACTGGGGTCCCAAATAATTAGTACAGGTTAGGGCAAGTCCCATGTATTTGACCCACTTAGGTCAGGCGAACCCTTACCATTATAACTACATGGAGGGCGGACTTTCTATTACACGGACTCTCAGTCTCGTTACACCGGTTCAGTTTATGTGATTGACATTTTTTACTTTTATTAAAATAGTCTTTATATTACGATATAGCGTTTTAAAAACCTTTTGAAGCGACCACTTTACCAACTCTGAGTCTCTACTTAGTATCCCTTGGATCAACTAAACAGCTGGGATCGAACTTTCGAAGACATTGTGACTTCACACACACACACACACAAACACAAACACAGCACCTTGTAGCATCATGTACGCATGGTGGAACCTCGTAAAGTGACCTGATTCAGTGTACTCCAGCTCGATGTGAAAAGGTCGGTGTGGGTCATAAGAATAATGTTACAATGTCACATTCCGGTACCTTTGTGGAATGTTAGTCTTAACGCTGTAGAGGTTTTTAAAGGCTTCGTTCTTAATCTTTCCGTTTACTAGACAAAAACAACTCTTATTAAACTTTAAGACATCTACAAGACTGTGGAAATAAAGACATAATCTAATGAGAAATTTACCACCACAGATGTCAAGAGAACCACCTCTTCATTTTTCAAAAAGTTTGTTTCTTCGCGTACTTACCTTGCTTAAATCAACTGAAACCAGTCTTCTTGATATTGCTAGTCTGTTGTTAAGGACATCAACCCAGCGTCTTTCAATCCCCTGTCTTCCTACCGAAGTTACAACTTTGTCTTCACGAAAGCACCTCAGTAATAAGGTAAATCCTTCATACCACCAGTGACCGGTGAGGGTATCCGAAAACAGCAACTCACGGTCTTCTTCAGAGAAATGACTTAAAATACTTTCCTCTGTGAGAGGAATAGTTTTTCCTTGGGACATTGTTCAATATTCTCACCGCTAACTCAATCAGACAGATTGCTCAGTACAGGCAAAACATAAGCCTCAGAAACTTCTATTCTATGCCAAATAGTCGATCTTAAAGTCACCAAAAGTTACCTGCAAGTTGAATGTCCTTCATTTAATGGCATGTAGTCCAAGGCGTGGCCGACATGTCAAGGGCAGCTCACGACAATGAACCAATGAGTCTGATTGGCCGAGAAGTGCTGAATGTGAAATGTAGAGACCCATTTACATTACCATGACAACACTCTGTCTTTCATCGCATCACATAATGTCAGAAATTGACACGAGACGTACAAGGGATATCTGGTTTATGCGTGACGATAAATAGCCATTTAGACGAGAGAGAGAGAGAGAGAGAGAGAGAGAGAGAGAGAGAGAGAGAGAGGGAGGGAGAGAGAGAGAAAGAAAGAGAAGGAGAGAGAGAGTAAACCAGTAATAATTTATTCTGCTAGTTTTCCGGTATTGCCAGGTTATGCTTGCTGAGCTAGTGTTCAGTGGAACCGCGAATCCATCCCTTGAACTTGCTTTGAAACTCGTTTCTGATGTTCTTGCTCTCTCTAGCCAGGGTACAATTATAAATAAGTATGCTATTAGCCCGTCGTACAATATGACTACTACTAAAACAAAAACGGTATTTGCTAGAGCCCAATTTACTACTACTTAGTTGTCTGTATGTGCAGTTATGTCGTCTAGATCTCTCCTAGCAATTGCATGGGAGAGATCATACTGACCTACCGACATCACATAATGATAGTAAACTTTTCATCAATTGTTCTGTGCCCAAAGTCTGTGTAGTAAAATTGATGATGGAAAACACTCTTTCACGTCCACCCCCCCCCCCCCCCACACACACACACAATATGGTTTGTTTGAAAGTTATGGTCTTTTTTCCGCATATGTCTCGAATTCCTCTCGTTAGAAGTTGATTATGTGCAGAAAGCATTAGAGCATGCACGTCTATATGGGTAACATTTCACCAATCTTGGGACATTGCATTCATCCCCATGCACTATACAGGTCATTGCTTAAGCATGGCGGCAATAAAAACTTATACACATGTAGGTCCTTTTATCATTTTTTATATGTAACTTGGGGTAGAACGTGTACTCAACGTAAAAAAACGATTACAAATTTACGTGGAAGCAACGATCAAAGAAACGTAGCAGCCACGTTATATGTAACGTGGGGATGAATCGTGTCTTCCACGTAAAAAACGGTTACAAATTTACGTGGGAACATCGTTCAAAGTAACGTTGCTGAAACATGTATTCCACATTCAAACCTCTTACAAGTTAACGTGGGATCTACGTTCAAAGTTACGTTGCTGCCACGTTATATGTAACTTTGGGGTAGGACGTGTATTCCACGCAAAAAAAAAAATCGATTACAAATTTACGTGGAAACCACGTTGCTGCTTCGTTACACGTAACGTAGTGCTGAAACATGTATTCCAAACCTCTTACAATTTCACGTGGAATCCAAGTTCAAAGGAACGTTGCTGCCACGTTATATATAACGTGGAGGTAGAACGTGTCTTCCACAAAAAAAAAACGGTTACAAATTTACGTGGAAACCACGTTCAAAGTAACGTTGCTGCCACGTTATATATAACGTTCGGGTGCAACGTGTATTCCACGTTCAAACCTCTTACAAGTTTACGTGGAAACCACGTTCAAAGTAACGTTGCTGCCACGTTATATGTAACGTGGGGGTAGGACGTGTATTCCACGTAAAAAATGGTTACAAATTTATGTGGAAACCACTTTCTAAGTAACGTTGCTACCACGTTATATGTAACGTGGGGGTAGAACGTGTATTTCACGTAAAAAATGGTTACAAATTTACGTGGAAACCACGTTCAAAGTAACGTTGCTGCCATGTTATTCGTAACTTGGAGCTGCAATGTATATCCCACGTTCAAACCTTACAGATTTACGGGTATTTCACGTTCAAACCTCTTACAAATTTATGTGGGAACCAAGTTCAGAGTAACATTGCTGCTACGTTACACGTAACGTGGGGGTCAAACGTGTATTCCACGCAAAAATAACGTTTACAGAGTTACGTGGGTACCACATTTAAAGTAGCCTTGCTGCCACAATCAGTGAGACGGCTCACCTCGTGGTGTCAACGTGGAGTTGCTTGCTGGGAATAACTTGAAGCGTATCGTTTTGCAAAACAGCAGATTCTGTTTCTACTTCATAACAAATGTGAGTCTTTAAATGGATTTAAGACACAATAAATTGTTTCAGTAAATTCTGATTTCTTTAAATTCATTGAAATGAATAGGCAATACAAAGTTTCTAATACGTTGAGAAAAAATACTACTTTAAATCCATTTTTTTAAACTTATGCTGTATTTTACCACTAATTCTATTTTTATTCGAGAAAAGAACAGTTTTCTTCGACTCTAGAGCCTTTGCTTAATTGATCCAGCAATATTAGTCTGTCGTTGTACAGAGTGCCAAATGTCTCGTGTCCTATCACAGAATAAGCCGGGGTTATCCGAGATGCTGTGCAGTTTTTGGCTGAAGACAATGTTACAGGTACCTTTAAATTATATAGCCGCTTACTAGGAAGATATGGAATCGTTTTCGTCTGAAACCCTATTCGTCAGACCCATGAGATTGTGCTTTGAAATCACCACACCATCCTCCCACCCAGACAGTATTGCTTGTTAAATTTCTCAGTTTAAGCTTTGAAACAAAAACATTGAAAATACCTTAACAAGCCTAAATCATGTATACGCCAGTATTTCCTCTGAGTCAATTGTCAATAACTGGCAGTACGTGATGCGTAATTGGATCATTTTGTTTCGTATTCTTTACTTCTAACACATTGACTCAGTTTCAGGGTACGCCTTGAACTAAACTCCATTAAATACAAATATAAGGCTAGCACAGGTATTTGAGATACAGAAGTAGGTGTTTTACCTTTCGTGCTAACAATTCCGGATAATGTCCCAAGAACAACTGATTCCTCTCACAGAGGAAAGTATTTTCAGTCATTTCTCCGAAGAAGACCGGACGTTGCTGTTGTCGGATACCCTCACCGGTCGCTGGTGGTATGAAGGATTTACCTTATTACTGAGGTGCTTTCGTGAAGACAGTGCTTTAACTTTGGCTGGAAGACAGAAGATTAAAAAACGCTGGGTTGATGTCCTTAAAAACAGGCTAGCGATATCTAGACGACTACCCTTAGTTGATTTAAACAAGGTTAGTACACTGTACTTGAACATATGGTATCTACGAAACAGAAGGCATGTTTTGTTGACATCATTGTTCAAAATGCTCTCTTTTTTATATCTCTTTTAATATTTGTCTGTGTCTTTCGGTAAGTCATCATATTGAAACTAAGTGCAATTCCTACTACCTGTAAAGTTTTAGACCCAGAGGCAATTCAACCTGTAGACTACTGGTCAATTGAAAATAATCGGCCTCAACTTTGAAGAGGACAGTCTGCTTTGTGCGTGAGTTATTTATCTCAATCTGGTAGACGGATACAGTGTTGAACAAAAGCGGCGTTTTAATCGATTACACAACATTAGATAATAATATGATACATTTATTGTAAGTCTAAAACTCATAAAATACAGGGTTACTACTTAATAATGAATATTATTTTTTGGCGAGTAAATTTTCTACAAAGTATTTATTTTCTCTCTTACTCTTTTAAATCCAAAACTGAGGTGTCACTTTATGTGTAGCCAGGTGTGTTACCTAATTACCATGCTACATTCGAAACAACTAATGTAAGCAGTTGCATGTTCTGTGGTCAGAAATGTGAGGGGTGGTCTTTTAGGCAATTTCTGCCCTTGTAAAAACGCATGGGTTTGGTCAATCTTTGGAGTGTATTTAGAGAAGCAACAAAGGGATCGCTCTGAAACTTGTCAGGTACCTTAGAGAAGATATGGTTCGACAGCTAAGCAACGCAGCTTACTATGGGATTCTTGGTCTCAGAGAAAATGGCTAGAAACGGACAGCCATTGCCAGACAACTCAACATTTTTCAGGAACCGTTAGTAAAGTCCTCCAAACAAATGCTACAACAGGGGCATCTACTCCAATACTTCCACCAGGGTGTCCGCGTACCACACCAAGAAGACAGGATCACCTTCTCCTTAGAGTGCGCCGTGCTGGTCGTACAAAGGCAACCAGTGTCCTCAAAAAAAGAGTGGCAGAATGCCTTTCAAACGCCCGTTTCAAGGTCCCTTGTAAACAAGAGATTACAGCAAGCCGGTTATTTTGCACGAAGGCCAGTAGGGAAACCACTGTTATCAGCAGGTCATACACAGCGACGTCTGCAATGGGCTGGGGACCACGTGCGTTTGCAGCCAAAACACTGGAATCACGTCGTTTTCAGTGATGAGGCCAGATATGGAATTTAGGGGGTTGACTGTCGAATCCGTCCCGCCGACGTGTACGAGGGGCATAAAACGATGATTGTGTACTACCTTGGGTGCAAGCAGGGGGTGGTAACGTCTCTGTTTGGGGAGCATTCCATGCCCAGAACCAGTTGGTTTTTCTAGGAGGCAACCTCAACCAGGGTTCCTACAGAGACATTCTACAGCAAACAATGCTTCGATTTGAAAGAGTCATCTTCAGGAACAACTTTGTGTACCAAGACGACTGTGCAACCCCACATCGAGCTCGCAGAATCACTGTTTTTCTTCAAAACCAATGGGTTCAGCAACTGCCCTGGCCTGCAAACTTCCCAGTAATGAACCCAATTGAAAATCTGTGGGCGGAAGAAACTCAGAGAATTAATAGCTATGGTCATCGGCCGGTAAATAGTGATGAAATGCGACAGGCAAATATCACTGCGTGGAATGATATCCCCATCCAAACTCTAAAAAACTTGTCACAGGGTATGGCATTTAGGATGAGGGCGCTGCAAGCGGCTGCTGGAGGTCATCCCCGCTATTGATGACTTTTCATGATTTACTGTAATGATTTCGTTGACTGTGTAACATATCACTGTCCGGAGGCTATCATTTTCTTTCATATCTTAGCTTAAAGTTAATACTGACATCAAACTGTTGATATGGTTTTCTGGGGGTGTTCTTTTCTTTTGAATGACTCTTACGTCAGATTTGATATTATTGACCAAAATATCTCACAATAGAAGACTGGATATTTTTCTCACTCAGTGATATACTTTTTTGATGAATCAAGCCAAAATATATATAATCAGCACTCAAAAATAACAATGATAAAAAATATTCCATATTAAGTAGTAACCCTGTATGTTCTGTAGACTTAACAAACTAAAAACTAAAAACAAAGTTAAGATTAATTGAATTAATAAAATATGACCTAAGAGTTTGAGGTAAGATAATGATGTTCAGTTAATATTTCCGAGTTATAAAATGATCTTTAATAAAATTTGTTAAAAAGGTATGTTTTTAAAGCTTTTTTAAAATCCTTCACTGAGCTAATGCTTCTCAAGTCCACAGGAAATTTATTCCACTCATGTGGTGCCGCGTAATGGAATGATTTTTCGCCAAAAGATTGTGTTAATAGTCTCGACACCCAAGTTTGAAACCTATCATTTATTATGAATCCCTCACGAAAAAGTCCTATAGGATCCTATAGGAAATTGGCCCAATTCGTAAGGGATGGCCTTCGCTGCAGGATACGTTTAAATGCCCAGTTAACATTGCATGACCTCATGGTTCAGCTGGTAATGGCTTGACAGTCTAACCGCTACCTCATATGGCCCTGATATTTCTGTTGTGGGTGTTCTATGTATCTTTTTTAGAGAAAGTCATTTTATGCCCCGCATATTCAATTCATTCTAATGTAGATGTAGGCCTACATGGTGAATACGGGTCCAATCGGTTGTAATGTGTTTCCATAACATGTGCTTGTTATCTGAGTGAACTAGGTTATTGCCCTTGCACTATGGTGTCTGTATGTGTTTGCAATATAATATTTGAAAAAAATATTTTACAAAAAAAAAAAAAAAAAAAAAAGAAGGGTTTGGTGTTGCTTGTGTGGAAGTAAGAATACCCCACTCTCCAGGTTTCAGAAGATTATTTACGCAAGATGATTTTTTTTTCCTATTTATTTATTTATTTTTTGGTTCAACGTTGTTTCAACGTTAAAACAACATAATTTGCCCGCTGGGATACTAATACAAAAAAGTATTTTGCCATCGGAATGCCCTGCTGCAATAGGAAACTGTCTTTAGTTTCAAGCACCCGCACTAAGTAATGCAAAGATACAACAAGTAGGGTAAAACATACCCAGCAGGCAAACGACATTGATTCTACGTTGATTCAACGTTGATCCACCAAAATTAACGTTGATTCAACCGTGAATCAATGTCGTTTGTCTGCTGGTGGTGGTGCCTAGGACGCATTGCCCAGTCATAGAAAGTCATTTAAGGTAATACGCCCTATTTAGTTCAAGCTACAGACTTGACATTTAATATGGAATATTTTTTTCCAAATCATAAATAATTAGTTTTTTCCTATTTTGCGGACTGATAAATGAAAATAAGGATTAAAATCGTGTTTTAATAACTTTTGATAATCTGTTAGATGTCATTGTGACATCAGTTCATTAATTGAATTCGCCAGTGAAGCAAACAAAAATGCATTGCCTATTTCAAGTCATACGCCAACCATTGAAAGCCATATTTTGGATCTCCATATTTTCCAAATTATCATCTTTAAAAGAGTAACACGCCCCACAAAGGCCCTTCATGTCAGTGTCTAGTCACAGCAACAGTTGCTGTTATGCCTGACCTCATCTTCCTGGTACCAGAGCTTTTAAGCGGCAAGGCATTCCTTAGGATAGGTTTTTAGAATTTAATCTGGAATAATATTCCATGCAAAGGTTAAAACTTGTCCAATTTGGTTCAGTTTTGTTGTAGGAGATGCAGGCCGTTGATTCGGCGACTAATGGCCTACCCACATATTGACTATGTGGTTTCAATTATGGCGATTTTGATGACCGAGGTAGCTGTTCGCTCCCTTGGTTCTGTAAGTTATCTGCTATTTAAATTGCTTTGTGTGAACCGACAATCTCATCGTGCAACCTAAAATTGTTCCTAAGGTGCCCCCTATCAAATGATAGTCAAGTGGTTCCCAGATTATTCCTTTATTTTATCTGGTTCAAGTTTTCATCGATGACTTCCATTGGTGTTTTGGCACCAATGTGGTATCCACTCCAAATATTGACGCTGTCAATGATCCTAGCCACTTCAAAAGCGGCACACGCCTTGTCGTAGAGCTCTTCAGGATGTCTGTAAACTCTGTTTTGACCATACAGTTGAAATCTGACCTCAATAAAGAAAAACACGAGGTTTCAATGTTCTACCAAGAAACGGTCATGGTCCCACAATTCATTAGAGAAACAGACTACTCTGTTTTGCTGTTTACAGTGGCTCATTTCTCTAACAAAGACCATGTGTTGCCGTTGTCGGATACTCTCACCGGCCGCTGGTGGTATGAAGGACTTACCTTATTACTGAGGAGCAGTACAGTGTACAGTATATATATTTTTTTTCAGATCCTAATCAGACGACCGATTTTCATAATCGGTCCTCCGCGCACCGGAACTACTTTCCTCCATAAGCTCTTATTCTCCGATCCGCACAACACATGCCTGAAGTTTTATGAGCTCCTGCAACCAGTTGTAGATGCCAATACCGTTGTGGAGGACCCACGAATTTTGAAAACTACACAAAGAATAGGTAAACCACATTACAATGATATTGCCGCTCAATGAGTCTTAAGAATTCCCTGTTGTAAGAGTAATAAATAATGAGGTTGTACTCCAAAATACCTTCTTTAGAACTATTTTTAAAATATACATTCAATACAGAGTGAAAAAATATCTGTTTTAGCCGAGCTATATGCCAGCATACCGGTTTTGGAAACCATGCACAAGGAGGAGGCTATCGGTCCGGAAGAAGATCATGCTCTATTTGATAACATTGGTTTGTTTAAAGAAAAAATTGTCCAAGGCAACAATTGCATAGAGTATTTAAAATGGTTGGAGGCTCGGACCAACGATGAAATGGTTGAAGTTTATCGTTTCCACAAGCAGCAAACTCGGCTTATACTTCACAGCAGAGGTGAGTCTTCAATATTGGTTTTACCTCACAAATAATTGATTCCCTAAACGTAAAGAGACGAAATACGTTTAAGTATATAAATCACATCTCTAATTCTCATTCCATTTCCATCTCAAACCCTTAAGGAACCGTAGACTTGATTTTCGCGCCAATTCTTGATTGTCCTCGGTAAAAAATACAAATCATTATTAGACCATTCCCTACACTTTCGATAGAAGTATTCTACCATTTTTTATTAAATAAGTAGGCTATTAACGAACCATGATTCATTTGTCTAGATCTGCCATATTTTGTCTGAAATTACAGAAAAAAATCGAAATTGGTACTTTTATTTCGGTGGTTTTTCATTTTGAAAGCTTGAATTAAAAAGGAAAATAAGATTGCAGGATATGTAGACGTGAACGTAAAATTTAGGGAAAATTTCAAACTAGAATAGTTTGCATAATAATTACGAGAATACGGCATTATTCTTGAAACATTAATACCCATTTCTCAATTTTTGTTGCGGGATTTAGATAGGTTGTCGATTTGTTTTTAGGAGCCGTGAACAGTGATCGGCCAATGGTTTTTAAAGATAATTTCCACAGTCTGTATTTGGATGCCCTACTTAAGGTGTATCCTGAAGCAATCTTCATTCACACCTACCGCAATCCAAGCGCATCCGTAGCTTCCCTGTGTTCCGTCTTCGAAGCATTGAAACTTCTTCTCTATAAGGATCATGGCATCGACTTAAAACAACTTGGCAGGGAGGTATTAAACTGGTCATTTTTTCATGGTGGAATGGAGATGATGAATTTTCGGAGGAACCACCCAGACCTGGAGCACAGATTCATCGACATTGCGTTTGACGACCTCGTTATATCACCCATGGATGCTGTGAAGAAAATATACGATCACTTTGACCTGGAACTGACTGACCAAGGGAAAGACAACATGGAGGCGTATGTCAAGGAAAATCCACAAAACAATTATGGCCGCCACAAGTATGACCTGAAGCGTTATCACCTGACAGAAGAGGAAGTTTTGGAGCACTATAAAGAATATGTGGAGGAGTTCAAAATCCCATGTTGACTTATTATCAGTTAGCCTTTATTATCCAGCGTATAGTTGGATTTTTTTAGGGCTTACTAAAGTGGTGTGCACTTTTTGGCTGAAGACAATGTTATCTTTAAATTATAAAACCGATTGCTGTAAAGATACGGAATCGTATAAACCCCATTCGTCTGACCCAATGGGATTGTGTTTTGAATCCCTACACCATCTTTCCACCCAGACAATATTGCTTGTTAGATTTCTCAGTTTAAGCTTCGAAACAAAAACATTGGAAATACCTTGACAAACCTTAATCATGTATACGCCAGCATTTCCTGAATATTAATTGTCAATGACAGACAGTACGTGATGCGATTGCCGTGCATGGTGACTTAAATGGGTTTCTATGTTTCACATTCATTACTTCAGACACAATGACTCAGTTTAAGGATACGTTTTGGACTAAAATCCAAAATATAAGGCTTGCACAAGTATTTGAGATACAGAAGTAGGTATTTTACCTTTCATGCTAACAATTCCGCATAATGTCCGAGTTACAGCCGATTTCTCTGACAGAGGAGAGTATACTCAGTCATTTCTCTAAAGAAGACCGTAAGTTGCTGTTGTCGGATACCAACACCGGTCGTTGGTGGTACGACGGATTTACCTTATTATTAAGGTGCTTTCGTGAAGACAAAACTATAAGCATGACAGGAAGACAGGAGATTGAAAAACGCTGGGTTGATGTCCTTAAAAACAGACTAGCGATATTTAGACGACTGCCTTCAGTTGATTTAAACAAGGTTAGTACACTGTTCATATATATATGGTATCTATACGGTACATAAGGCATGTTTTGTTGACATAAGGGACAAAATTGGCGGTTTAGTTGATTACGCAACAGACCATTTGTGTCGACATCCAAGTTTTGTCTAACGGGCCTATGTATGCTGTGCTGAAATCTATGTACGCTCTAACAGAGTCATGTGTAAATCTCAATGGAAACAATACAAACTTGTTTGAAACGATGGCTGGTGTTAGGCAAGGTGATAACCTATCACCTACCTTATTTGCACTGTTCATAAATGATCTAGCTCAGGATATAAAAGCACTTGGAAAAGGGGTAATGGTAGGTGACATTAGACTAGATATATTGTTGTACGCAGACGACATTGCTATTTTCAGTGAAACGCCAGAGGAAATGAACATCATTATGAATACCTTACATGATTACTGCATGAAATGGAGACTGCAAATTAATAGTAAGAAATCAAAAGTTATGCACTTTAGAAGTAAAGGTTCCCCACTGTGTGACATACCAATAAATATAAATAATAGAATAATTGATTATGTTTATGAGTATAAATATTTAGGCTTTTTATTTGATAGTCATGTAACCTATGAGTCCGGAGATAAATTGTTGTCTGAGTCGGGGGGTAGAGCGCTTGGATCTGTTATCAGTAAAGTTAAAAGTCTCAGAAACATCAAGTTTAAATCATACATGGAACTCTTCAACACTTGTGTGCTTCCAGTGTTAAATTATTCGTCTAGCGTTTGGGGTTTTAAGTTATTTAAAAGCAGTGAAAGTATACTAAACAGAGCCATACGGTATTTTCTAGGTGTTCATAAGTTTGCTCCCATATTTGGGTTTCGAGGAGATACGGGTTGCATTCCTATACAAACAAGCAGGTGGCTGAATATGCTCAGATACTGGAATAGATTGGTTTTAATGGATTCAGCAAGGCTAACGAAAAGGGTCTTTATCATAGATTATAATAAGTGCATAAATAACTGGTCTAGTGAGATATGTAGTATATTACAAAAATTAGACATGACAAATAAATCTGAACGTATGGAGTTAGTGGATGTGGATAGATGTGCACATTGCTTGAGAGATCTATTGGCGAGTAAATGGGAGAGAGATTTGCCCTCATACAGTAAACTTAGAACTTACATACTATTTAAAAATAAATACAAGGTTGAGAACTATGTAACCCACGAATTTGATAAAATGACTAGATCATTGGTAGCACAATTAAGATTTGGTATACTTCCGATTAGAATACAAACGGGCAGGTTTGTGAGAGAAAAAGTGGAAGAAAGAGTGTGTGTGATGTGTGACCGTGGAAAGATAGAGGATGAAAAGCATTATATTTTTGAATGTGCGGCCTACGATAACATAAGAGAAGAAATGTTGACAAAAATAACAGCAACCGATTTAGACTTTTTGAATTTAAATTTGCCAGAGAAACTTGCAAAATTAATGGAGAAACATATAAAAATATTTAGTAATTATATAAAACGTGCCTATATGATACGGAAAGAGTTCATGTATAATGAGTAACGTCCTAGTTGGTATATATATTCTATTATTTACACTTGTATGTAATTAATGTTATATATTTTATTAAGTTTATTTATACATTATTTATTGTTTCTATTTTTTTTTCTTGATCATTAATATATTAAAATAATATAAATTAAATAGTGAGTTATAAGCCCACTGGGGCTGGGTGCAAAAAGAAAAAAAATGTATCTGTATTACTTGCATTATAGCACAGGTCACTTTAATAAACAAACAAAACAAACAAAACTAACAGTCTAACAGGTCCTTATATCGCCCTGATATTGCTGTTGTGGGTTTTATGTGTGTTCTTGTACGAAATACCTCCCCCCCCTCCCCCCGCATCTCAAATTCATTCAGATATAAATCTACATGATGTATACGGGCCAACTTGGCGGTAATATAACCTCCGTAACACGTGCTTTATAACTGAGTGAACTAGAATAAAGCCCTTGCACAATGGTGTTTGTATGTTTGCTATTTAGTTGCGTATTTACTTTTTTGAACGTCCTGCACATTTTCGTATACATTCTATGCAATTTTTTAATTTGTGCAACATTGTTTGACAAAAAAAAAAAAAAAAAAAAAAAAAAAA